>JBAFWW010043849.1:0-58612 GCA_036873685.1 Agapornis canus
AGAAAAACTGACTGCAACTGCTGAACCCAGGACATATATATATATATATATATATATATATATATAGTGTTATAATAGTATAAATCATGTTACCAGTACATGTTGCATTTTTCCTTTGAAGAGTGGAGGTGGGCTTTCATGTATCTGGAGTTGCCGCATCTCTGGTTGGGCAAAAGGCTGTTGAACCCATCAGTCAGGCACACACAGACTGCTTCCTTCTCCCTCCACTTCCCATCTTTGAAGCTCCCAATTTTAGTGTTAGGTCATTTATTGTTGTGTCCCAGACTCGTCATAGTGATTGACTGACTCAGAGTTATCATTAATCACTGTTAAAGAGCATTACAGTGGTTTTAAACCTGGAGTAAGTAGGAAGGTTGTGAAAGAGAGACTAGACATGGCAAGTCTTTCCTTTCCTTCCCTGCTACTAATTAGAAATATGTCTCCTCTCCACAAGAAGAGCTGACAAGATGTCTCCAGAGAAAAAAGAAAGATATGAGTCAGAGACACAATCTTCCTAAACACAGCTACTGTGCCTCAAAAGAGCAGGAAGGATCTGAGCTGAAACTAGGTATTTATGTTCTTCTGGTCCAGCTGCAACTCTCCATTTCCTAAAGTGAGTTGCCAATCAGGGAGGTAAGAGATACTCTAAATAAAATAGGGAGTAATACTTTGAAGTTCCTCTTTACATTCTCTACTTGCAAGGAAATACGGAGTTGCCACTCAGAGCTTCTTAAGGTCAGCTTTTATCTCGTTTATCATTGACACAATGGGTAAATACTCAAGAGAGGTTTTATTTGATGTTATTCATTCAGAGGAATCTTCTGTTGAATCTTACTATATCTTTACCACTTGCTCTTAGGAGAAGATCTTTTCTTTTTCTGCACTGTTGCCAAGACACAGTGCTGGAATTAATGACCATGTTCTTTGTTCTGTGACTAATATTCCTTTATTGAACTTAGGAAGCTCCTTAGGTAATATAAAGAAGGTGTTTATTCTTCTACTTATGCATCTGATTTATTATGTTTTCTACATCTCTCTGTTCCTTCCTGTTCTTACTTGTTAAATTGCAAACCCTTCATTCTCTCTTGAGTCCCAACTTTTTCTAAAAGGCTAATTCATACTTCAGAGACTGAGACTCATCCTTACCCCTACTCATGTTCAGGCTTTCAAGAAGAGAGTGAACTTCCTGTGGTATAAGCCACATGGAAAGGGTTAGAGCCAAACAATATTTATGTAAGCATGTTGTTGCTTTGACAGAGCCATGGGGAGCACTGTTAGGAGCTTTTCTGTTTAAAGGCTCACAGGGCTTTGTGAAGGAGAACACAGAAATCTGTGAACTCAGAGTGCTGTGAAGCATTTGGAGCCAAAGCTCGAGGGTGGTCTTTTTTGGAAACCTCACAAAAAAAAAAAGAAAGTTTTCTGTTTCCCCTCATTCTTGCCCCATCTGCAGTTAGTCCCTGAATAGCATATTTTGTTCAAATGGACGACAGCAGGGGTAAGATCAGGAGTTCAGGAAGGCACAGGGACAGGAGAGAGGTGTGTGTGCTCCAACACAGGGAGAAAAGGCCAAGAGAGAATTTGGCCAAGATCAAATCTCATCTGAGAAAGCAAGAGCTGGGAGAATTGGAGAGGAGGAAAGAATTTGGAAGGAAGTCAAAGGAAACAAAGTTTAGAAAGTGAGTCAGGACTCAAAGTTAGCACCAAAACTCTGAGGGCTTTGCTGAAAAAAGTAAAATTCCAAAAAAGATAAGTAGGAGGGATAAGATGGGAAAGTTCGCCTTTAATTCTTTAATCTCTGTTGGCTACTTCACATGTGTCTTCCATAGCCACCTCCTCCTCCTGGCAGCTATTTGCAAAAGAGAGACTGAAATACTCAGGGTAAAACAAATAGGGTATTTTAAGAATTGTGGATCACTGTTCTCCTTACAAGGAGGTCAGGGTGGGGTTTATGCAGATTTTCAGTCTAATATTTATATGGTTTATTGTTTTATGCAAATAGCCATTAAAATTTTCCTTAATTTTCTTCTCCTTTTTTTCCAATCAACTATACAGTTTTTGATCCTCAGCTTCTCTCAGTATCACTATCCTGTTCTAATTATCTTTCTTACTGCCTAAATTACCATACAAGCATTCTTTTCTCCCTCCAGGACTTGGCTTCTCATACTTTGATCTCCTAATTGGCTTTTTAATCATCTCACTTTGTTTTCTTTTCTTTTTGATACTTAAAAAGGAATTATTGACTGTAATGACCTGAAAGGCACCAGTTTGATAACACTGGCTCCTGAGACCTGAGAGTCAGACCCAGATATGCTGATTCCAAAGCAACTAGTGCAACTACACAGCCAAGAGACAGTGCATCTCTGCATTTGGGCACCTGATTTAGGCTCCATCTCCACAGTGTTTCTTGTTTTACCCTGGAACTCTTTTAAATTAAATGTCCATCTACAGGTGTTTGGACTGAGACTGTCATCTCACTGAAACCCCTGCACACTTTTTGGTAGCTGCTACCTGGACATACTGACCTGAATATGAAAAGCCATGGGGTCATATGTCAGTCAAAGCATGCAGTGAAGCTAAACGCCCTGGTTTCTTTCCAGGTGTGGTCCAGACTCTATTCATCTTCAGATCATTTACTTCAGTCCAGTTTCTCTCCTTCTCTCAGGCCTCATATGGATTCTGCTTCTTCTCCTTGCCAGTGTTTCTGTCCTTTTAATAATTCATGTTAAATTTCATGAAACTCCAGTTTTCTTATTTTTACTGACCCTTTTCATAGACCTCTGCTTTTCCTTTTTACAGTTATGTCTACACATTGTCAAAGCATGTAGGGCCACACTACAAGAGGTTGTGGGCTAAAGATCAAACCAGTCACCAAGTAGAGAAGTTCACAGTCTTTTGGATAACATGCATCCACACTTGCCATTCTGCTGTATGGGCATTTCAAACTCTAATAATCTTCACTTGACATTCCTGGATTTGCCTGGTGATGACAGTCTCTGTATATTAAGGCTAGTAAATGTCTCTATTGCAAATCACATTTATGATTTTTTTAATGTCTTGAAGACTGTCAGAGGCAGACATCTGAAGGGTGTGATTTCTTGACAGACTGTTTATGTACTAATGTGTAAAATTTCCCTAAAATCTGCTCTGCCATTTCTGTTGCCCGTAGGGTTGAGAAATTCAGTAGTGCCTTATGTTAGTGGCTGTCTAATCATCTTGAATACAAGTTCTTCCCATTGCGCTATCATCATACCATAAAATGGTTCATTGAAGTTTCCTAGAAATAGAAAAGGAGTTTAAAAAGTAAAAATCACTGCTGGGTTTCCCTCAGCAAAATAAAGATTTAATTTAACAAATTTCAGTCCTTATGTGTAGAATAAAACATGGGTGTTTGGGGGTTGTTTTTAAATTGGAGAAAAATTTAATTCAAAGTCATACAGAAGATGAGGTTTAAAAAATCATTTTGTGAATATAAAGGTAAAATGTTCCTTTTTTTACAGGAGATAGGCTGTCTGAAGAAAGAGGAGCAATGCTATTCTTTGTGCTAGGCCAGAGCCTTTTAATAAGGATGTTAGCATAGAAAGTGGGCAAACCCATAATGGAATTCACACTTGTTTTGTTTACTCTCTCTCTAGCAAAGGTTTCTGGTACCCCTACCTCTATGAATCCAGCCTAGCCATCTCTGAGAAGCTAATCAAGCAGAGAGGAAGGAAGGGGTGAGTAGTCTTAACTATAATTAAAAATCCTTGAAATAATTATCCTATTTTATTGTGTTTAACTTCTGAAGAATTCTGACTAATCACGTCAACATATTTTTGTAGAAAAACCTGTATTTCTAGCAGGATTTTGCATGTATTCAGGTACCATTCATAACCTACCAGATTTCCCATTACACATTTTTTTCCTAATGTGAGGCTCTAGAGGTCTAAGTAGTCCTATTAAGGAGTTAAAGACTTTCAAACAGGGAAGTGTTCATTTCAAATCACAGTGAAGCATAATATCAAAATCTACCATTAAGCAGAATGACTGTGCAACTTACTTTCTCTATTTATGCAATATGGAAAACAAATCCTGTTCTTCCCAACCCTGCACTACACATGTAGGTCATAAATCATTATCTAAGTATATTCACAGTAATTCCCTTTGAGGTTATTTCAGCCTTAGCTAACTTCTGTCTTAAAATATTGGTGCAACAAAGAAAATACATTTAATGAACAATGAATGTTAAAACAAACAAACAAACATACAAACAAGAAAAGTCTAAAAGGAAGAGAAATGCCACAGACTTAAGAGATGAGTTGAACTATGAAATGGTTTAGTAATTTTGAGGTATGCCCCAACAAAATCAGTGTCATACACCTAGTCATTTCTGCCCAAAGGTATATCAAGTCATATCTAGGAGAAGGATAACATTTGTATGTAAAGTTAATTAAAAAGAAATAATGAAATGAATAATGAGATATGTTAAAGCAGATAAAGTAGAAACCCAAGTCCATAATTGGTGCATTATAAATAAAGTTTTCAATATTCACATAGCACTGCATGTGTATTAGATACTTGGTATTTCGTCAGATTAACAACACAATAATAGCAGCTAAATACAGCTCCATGAAAGCAAAAGAATTACAAAAGAAATACATGTCTACTTAGTGTGTCAACAACTTTATATTTTTTATTAAAGCAAATATTTCAATTTCCACTAAAGATATCATTATCAGTATATATTTATGTCATATGCAGAGCTGAAAAACTGCTTCAATTGAACTTTAGTTAGTTTTTCAAAAGGTTGTAAAGGTCTCTAAAAGTGCTAGGATTTATTGCCTCTTAAATGTACTACAACAAAAAAGTAAGACTGTATTTTTATGCCCCTTAGTATACTTCTCCCAGCCCTATTTTGCCTTGGCAATAGTACTAGTGATTTGTTTTGGCTGAGGAAGTGAGTCAGTGAAACAAACCTAATTTTATATCTGATGATAAAAGGGTCTAATTTTAAATTTGATGTCTGGACCACTGTACCCTAGAATATGATCTTATTTTTCAAATTGAAAGCAATGCAGCAATACAGTTTATCTGAAAAGCCAGTGGCTTTAAGGCTGGAAGACAAAATTTTTAACGAGTATAGCAAAATATATACTGTGAAAACAGAGACTCAAAGTTTTTTTTCTGAGTAAAACTACTGTCCCCTGAATTGAAGAAAAATGGTCTTCAGAGGAAATAGATGGCATGCTATAACTATCAATCAATCAATCATTTCCTTGATCGATGTCTTTCACTCCTTGAAGAAATGACAATGCCCAATACTTTGCTGAAGTGGAACAAATGTTCACTTGCTCATCTTTAATGTAAATGTACCTTATGGATTGTTGAACTTTCCAGAGACTACTGCTGTGTTGATTAATTGCTAATGAATGCTAATGAAGGAGTGAGGTGAATATACACAGTGATGTATTTAAGTGATGATTGATTGGATTTAACACTAGCTGTCAGGAGAGTACTTACCACATGCACAACAAGTCCATAAATATGCACAGAACTGTTAGCTGTCTTCATGTGTGTCTCTCTGGTCTTTTAAGTCGATCTGTGACAGGGAGAGAACTGCCCCTCTAGACTTTCACTGCTAAAGTAAATTCATTCCTTAGGAAGGACATCACCTTTCAATGACAGTTTTTAATTAAACATTGATGATCAGTGCACAGTTGCGTAACAAAATGTCACTCAAGGAGGTCCTTTTTAAAAGCAAAAGTAAATTTTTAGAGAATTTTGATAATAAAGAAAATGCTGACTGACAAAAGTAGAAAGAGTGTTCATTATACCTTCAAAATACAAAGGGGACATTAGGATAAATGAAAGAAATGTCATTTCCAATTTAAGAAGAGCAATAGTGCATTTTTCCTTTATGAGGTGCAGGAAAATAAATTGAAGCAGCAAACTTTTTCTGGCAAGTGCTATGCAGCTGGTTAGAAATTTCAGTTGCCAGGAAAAAAACAGCTACTGGCCAAATAAAGAAAATAAGAGAATTGTGTGCCTGACTCAAGTGCAAAGGAGGAGAGAACGGGAGGTGGAAGGTGCAGGGAAGCAGATCCTGAAGCAGGATGGGGCATGCTCTATGGAACAGCTCTGTTACCAGCTCAGAATAAATTGCCAGAGGAGGAAGTGAGATTTATTTGTGTTATTTGGATGATAAATGCTCAGTGTTCAGCTATCAATATCTAAATTTCTGTTGACTTTGAAACACCTACCGTAGATGCATGTGAATATCTCCCAACCACCAGTCTCTGGGAAATTCAGTACAGTGATAGCAACCATTTGAGATGACATTTCAAAATTAAAGCTAAAATTCCTTTCTTCAGAAGGAGATCTTTTTCAATAATAAATATATCTTTCACACACTCAAACTAAAGATCATCAAGTTGTTTATTTCATACAGCCCACAAGAAAGGAACAGATAGGAACAGCTATTTTTGAACATTTTGGAGGCACATATTAGCATGGCTGTAATTTTCAGCTGCCTTTGATTTTCAAGTCTTTAAGCACTTTCCAGTAGGTATGGGTACAGACAATTTAAACCTACTAGTAGTTAACAGCTGGCTGTTGAAGGTTGTTGCTATACTTGCAGAAATAAGACCTGAAATTCTGACATTGGCAGGAGCATATTCAAGAATTTCTAATGATTTAGAAAGTTTAATTTAGATTCACCTTTGCTGATAATGGTGAAATTTGTTTGTGATAAGTTTAGCTTGCATCCAGGTTTAAGAAATTGTCCTGTTCTTCCACATGTCAAATAGGAACTGCGTCAATTTGGTGACAGACAATTTCTACCTGGGCAGGTCTGGAGTTGATGACAGTATCTTGCTGTGACATTCAGAGAGGTCTGATTTGGCAACAGGCTTTGGCAGCGACTTGGCCACTGTAAATGGCAGGCCCAGACCTATTGCTAAGCAAAGGGAAGAAGAGCATCAGCTACAACTCTATCAGTGCAGAACTTTTAATTTAGGAGAGAAAATCCATTTCAGTGCTAATCCTATAAGAAAATCTGCATAACAGAGATGGTAATATAATTCATTGTAACCTATTTAAGCAAAATGGACAAATGAGGAGGACATTGCCTCTGCATGGCAATACTTGCTCCCATGTTGCTGGTAGCTCAAAAACAGATGACTCAGATCAGCTGTAATAAAAGAATTTAAACAAACAACTGCAAATGAGAATTGAAAACTACTTTTAAAATATTGTCTCTTTATAATCTTGCAATCTGAGAAGTGAAACACATGGGGAAAAACCACAAAACCCCAACCAACTTGAATTTAGAGGGAATGTAAAAAATGCAAGAATTAATTACTGGTTAATGTAAAACAGTTAAAAAAAAAAAAAAGAGGATGTTCATAGTGATTAATGTAAATTAGAAGCTATGAATAATAGAAAACAGATAAGGGAGACAAAAGAACAAAAGCAGTTTTCCAGGGTCAGCTCATAAGATTATACAAAAGAGCATTTGAAATATATTAGGATCAGAAAAAAATGCTCAAAAGCTGTTAGAAGTGAGAAAAATCCTGATACTGAAGCACACTGGACATGCTTCTTTCCTGTAGTTACTAACAAAAGTCTTATCATATGCTGACAGTGAAGTGGCTTATGTTCCAATGAAAATATGAAAAAATGAAGATAATAACAAGCAGGTATTAAAGGTAGATTTTTCAACAGTGACAAAAGATATATTTGCATACTAGAATTTAGATGAGTTAGTCTAAGAGTCATCTGAATCATGTGGCATATTTTTTCTGTGTGTTTGGTGTACAGGTAAGACCCCAAGGAATGGAAGAAAGTTGCTGATATAGAAGAAAAAGAGAACACAAAGAGGCTGATAACTACAGTTACTTAGTCTGATGTCAGTTCCAAACAAAAATGACACATGTTTACATATGGCACGAATTGGTTAATGAAGAATATCACTAGAATTTGGCATAGATTAAAAAGCTACAATCTTTGCTGTTATCTGCTATTTTTAAACAAGATTACTTGACTGCTCTAAACATATCACATGCACTCACTTTTACAGTGCATTTGTCCTTTTACTGTACAGATTTTTAACTAAGACCCCAGAAAAAAAAAAAAGACCAACAAAACAAAACCAAAAAATGTTACTGTTTCAGAGGCTTAAAATTTTGCAACCTGATATGTCTCAAAATACAATTATGAATGGAGAAGTTTTAGAAAAGGTAAAGCTTATAAAGACACCAAAAATCTTTCTTTATAAAGCTTCTAGCATGTTCCTGAGGTTCCATAGTGTCAGAAAGGAAAGTTGAACATTTTGTTTGGTTTTTGAAAAGTAGAGCTGGGTGGCCCCTCCTGGCTTCCAAAGAACATGTTAGCAGAGCCAACACCTTTTTTTAAGTCCTGTCTTCTCATTCATTTCGTTCTGTTGCTATGCCAGGATTTTAAGGGAAACTTGCCACTGCTTCCTCCATTATCCAGGCACAAGTAACCCATCTCGTCTCAAAGACTTTAGATACCCAAATTACTGCGTAAAAAAATCTTATGATTACTGGAGGCCATTGTGCTGTATGAAGAACTGTATCAAGTGACAGATTTTTTTTTTTTACTGATTTTATAAATTTTATTTTGCTTTTACTTCTTTCAGTGGCTGAACAGAAAATCTAGAGTAGAAAGTCTTTTCAATGGGACACTTCCACTGAAAATATCTGTCAGAAAGGAGGTAGAGCTAGATTTGAAATTTTCAGGTTATTTAATGACTCTGGATTGAAGTTCCAGATTTGAAACAGTGCACAGATCATATATGACTGGGGGGAGTCTTGGCTGTCATTGTAGCATTCTTGTGAACTAGGAAGAATTTCAGAGGTGCTACATGCAGTTTCCAACAGGAGCTGCCCAATACCACTGTGCTGTGAGAACAGTGCTGTAATTTGTGAAGAATAAGATTGAAGAAGTAAGCTGTCTTTTTTGAATGGGAAACCACATTAATTTTTACACTCGCTCACACAGAGACAAATTCTAATATTCTAAATGATTGTTGAAGACAATCATTTTTATTACCTGTCCTCTTGTTTTATTAATCTACAAAACTGCTTGATCACCACCCATCACAGACCTTTCAGTGACCGCCGTTCTTGTGTGCTGTGTAAGCCAGCCTGTGCTGCAGCTTACCAACTGTATAAAATCCAGGATTTCTCATGAGCATAATGTGTTTTGGATTTGTGATAGACCCATGTGTCTCACTATTTCACTGATAACTGCCGGAAAGTTGCCAGGCTGCTCTGTCTGGGCCTTGTGTCCATGTCTGGATCTACATGCTGTCAAGTTCTCTGGTTTTAAACATCCCTGTGATGCAGCACTCTTCTTAGCTTCTCTGGCAGATGTCCAGGAGACAAGCACAGTGCTTGAAGGTGACAAGACACAGTCCTGCATAATTCTTCAAAAGAACACATAGGAATGGGAAGGATGAGTCAATCCCACCCAGTGTCTTTGGAAACAGCTGTATAGGAAGAAGCAAATACACAGCAAATTTTATTTGTTCCCACAAACAAACATCAACAGCAACAACAAAACACCTTTGGATCCATTAAGTTAAAGTCTACTACAATGACAGCATCAGCAGGGCATGTTTTGTTTGTACTCCTCAGTCAGATGAGATAGTTAGCATTGTTTCTGTGCTGGGGCATAAATGGGGCTGAGGGACCCATGACAGGACCTTCTCTTGTCTCACAACATTCTGGTCCAGCAGGGACTGGGTGTAAACAGTCAAAAGACAGCATAGGACTCAACAAGCTGCATGACAGTGTTTCCCAGCATTGGCTACCATGCACATGAAGCATTGGTTTATTGCAGCAATTATTTAAGGATGCTGCAGCAGCAGTTGAGTAGTAGTAATAACTGAAATGGTTTAGCACATTGCCCGTTGACTGCAGAGGGCTTCCCATCAGCCATCTGTGCATCAAGACTGCTTGGAGGGAGGGGAATGTGAAATGAAAAATACATGTGGTACTTTTTCTCCTGACTCAGTGTATCAGCTTCTTCCACAAAAACATAAAAAACAGAAAAGAGAAAAGTAAGACACCAGAAACACCCAAGGAAGTTTTGACAGGAGGAAAGGGAAAATATGGAGAATATTTAAATTCCTGCAGCTGGTTGTGATATTGTCTAATCTGTTAGAAAAAGATGAATAACTGTTTGCAATCTTTGGGTCAGTTAATAAATATTTTTCCTCACAGAGCACTAACTGTAACAAATCTTTACTGATTATCCCTGATTTTGTCTGATAATGGTTTTGGATTTAACTAATCCATGTATTATGATAACAGCTAGAATTGAAGACACAGTGTCTGATTCAGCCTTCATAGGTCTACCTACTCTTGTACTCCTACACCCACCACCTAATGTACTTTTGACATCAGTCCATGTCTATAGTCCAGTCAATGTGCAGAGTTCTTGGTAAAAACTCTTTAGAAAAGCTTAGTCACTAGTCTCTGTTAATCCTGAACTTTAATAAATTTGGGCAACTGCTGCTGTAGGCAGTGGTAACTTTTAAATGCAAATTGTTGACCTTTCCTTTTTGCAGAAAAAAACCCCAAACAAACCAACTTTGGATTTTAATTATACAAGCATATTTTTAAATCATGTGAGAAAATATGAACACAAATCACAACTCTTACACCAGATTACACAGCTGTGTTGGTAATATTGCAAATGAGAACCATCCATTTGCTAATATTGATTAGTATTGATCATACAGAAGAAATCAAGCCTATTTAAAATGTTAAGCAAAGGTATTATGTCAAATTCATAAAAAAAAAAGTATGGTTCCCCATCCATTAAAATTAAAGGAGACTTCATCATTAACATAAATGAAAACCAATCTTGATTTTGAATTAAAATTGCACTGCAGCCACATTCTGGTGGTGTCTTTAATAGTATCCATCTAATATTTATGTTAGTGCTTCTTTGCTTAGTTTTAAAATTTGTTCTGTTTTGAAGACATGTTTCAAGTGGATCAATCATTCTTCACCTAGCTCAGGGCTGCCTAACAACCCCCCATTCTACAGAGGAGGCTGGTTAGTCAGTTCAGCCATTGTTGTGATGTATCAGAAACACACTAGATTTTCCAGATTTGTCCCAAAGCCTGAAATTCTTTCCCCCCCCCTGTATTTTCTAATTCACTTGGCTACTGGACCATAGATTAGCACTCCTGTAGTCTTCAAGTAATGCAAATCAGTGAAAAGCCATTTTTTCTTGTGCAATGCACATGCTCAGCCCTGCCTGTACTGGAAGACAGTGCATCCCGGTACCTTGTCACTTCCTTTAACCGTATTCCCAATCCCATGGTTTCACCTAGTTTGCACATTAGTGAACCTCTTTGGGCTAGACATTACAACATGAGGTCTAGAGCCACACATTTTTTCCCTTTTGTAGTGGGTATGATATACTGAGTTTTTATAGTGGATTTTAATGAATATTGGTGAGTATGAGCATCTGAGTTGAGAGGAAGTTTTGGGCTTTGGGATAAATCTGGATCTGACAAAAATTAATCATGATAATCTTACAGACCTTCCATCACCACAAATTATGTTTTCCCTGTTTCTCTAAAATAAGCCAGCAATGCAATACAAATCCCATATTTCCTGTTAGAAAACAGATAACTGCAACTGCCACAAAAATTTATTTCAGGTCTTCCTTTAACAGAAAAAAAAATAATTGTCAACTCACAAGCCTTTTGTAGCAAGGCCATTCTTCTTTTGATAATCCTTATAGAGGCTCTCACCTTATTAATATTTAATCTTGTGCTTCAATTTAATCATATGATTAGTTCCTTTTAATTGACTGGAACTTTTCCTGAACTTAAACTGCAGAGGCACAGAAAAGTTTACAGGATTTATTTTAGACCTAGGAAATGGAGAATGAAATGAAACCGAACATTAAAATGTGAGGTGCTTCAGGTTTCTTTTCCCCTGCCCCTGAAGCTCAAAACATGAAATTTCTGTTTTGTTTCATTTGCTCCCTGATTTACTCCACATTATTGTAAAAACAAAATGTGTCAGGTGAGTCACAAGTGGGTGGCATAACACTTCAGTAGCTTATTCACCCCTGATCATGTGAGCCAAGCTTACAATGGAAATATCTGTTAAATTGGGAGAACATTTTGTCTTATCCAGAGAACAGCCTGTCTCTTATGAAGGCTTGTTATCCAGAATCAGGGTGGCAAAGAGAAGCCACCAGCAATAGCACTTGCAAGTGAGTGAGGCTACTGAGATAGAAAAATGTCAGCAGCTGTTCATGAAAAATAGGCTAAAATGGATTCAGACCATAAGTAATACAAGGATGAACAGTCACTCTTCCATCACCATGTGAGACTGCATCTTAAAAGGAATATCTGTATTGAATAAAAATATACTTCCCAAATGTACAACAAGGGAATTGCCTAGGTTGATAGTTTCTGTTATCATAAATTTTCCTGTCTTGTTAAAGTCAGTCTTTCTGTCCTACTTCTTACCTACTGCATCTCTGCTTGTGTTTCAAACTTCATTGACCACAGCATCAGTGGCAAGCTACATTTTTTCTCCTATAGCTCCACCACATTTCTCACTCTTGAGAGTTTAAAGCACATTGGCAAGACAAAGGCTGTTATCTGGCTGTATACTTCTCTAGGCTGGTTCATCTGGAGACATAGAGGAGGCAACTTTCTCTTTTAACAGTTATACATACCCTGGATTAGGTATTCAACATGTTTCTGTCTCTGTTCTTTTGATCTTCATTTACTTAATCAAAGACAGATGCTTTCTCCAAAGAAGAGCACAAGAAAGAAATACTGATTTATTAATCTTTTCTGAAGCTGATGCATTCTTGAGCTGTGCACTGTCTGAACTCTAAATGATTTACATTTTTGTTTATTCCAAAAGAACTATTTTCCCATTGTTTCCTTCCTAGCAATCCAAAAGATTTTCAGAGTAGTAAAACCTTCATCTACCACACAGGTGAAATTAAGCATATTCCTATTCTTTTCTCAAGATTAGGCTCATTTTGTTCACAGCTCTTTGTTTCTGATAAATTTGAAAAGCAAAGGAAAGAACACAGCAATAAATAGGCTGATTTTTTTTTCCCATTGCATTATTTTGTTTTGTTTTTTGACACTGAACATAAATCCTTTCACTAGAAAATACCAGACCAGTGTTTGAAATCTTGTATCCTTACGTTAAATCTCCAAATGCAGAAAGCTCATATAATTTAGCAGTTCAGTGCCATGAGGCACTTTGTCTTAAACACCATATGCAATTTGCTAGCATGGACAATATGCTATCATGGCTTTTCTGCAGTCAGCAACTTCTGATGTTTCATAAATAAATAGCTTAATAGCACAAGATACAGCATTGTACACTATAAAATAATCAAGGTATAACAGGCATTATTGTGTGCTGATTCTTCTGCAGTAGTTAATCTCCTGGTAAGTTTTCCTGGAACTTGGGACAGATGGTTGCTGGACAGGACCTCTACACCTACTGCTGTTTGATTGCATGTGTTTGTTTTGCTGCTATGTCCTCACATCACTCTGATTCAGCATGAGATTTGAATCCAGGGTAAAGCAGATGACATGCAGGGAGCGATCCATCTCTGATGCACCATTCACTGGCTTCCTTGTTTAAGACCAGTGTGAAGCTCTGATGTCTGTGAGGCAGGACATGATGCATCACTGTGCATGGAAGGCCCACGTGCCCATGATCAGAAGGCTGATCAAGACACATACACATACTGAAGGCTTACATGGAATTCAAAGTAGCTGAAGGAAGTTAGTTAAATTTAATTAACTAACTAGCTGCTTCTCTAGCGTCTCCCCCATGGCCTCCTTCCCACCACTGTACACTTGAAGGAAATTAGTGAGGAGCTGTATGGCCTGCTTCAGCATAGACAATAATACAAAGCTGTCTGCCTTCAGCTTGCTGACATGTCCTCTTCTCTGTCCCTTCTCTGTTCTAAATTAGCTTCATTTTTCCAATGTAAAAAACACTCTTCACTTGTTTTATTCCAGATCAAGGGAATCACACCCAGTAAGTCAGTGAAGCCTCCGACCTGTACACCCACTATGGCCCAAACAGGAAGCAGTGTGCCTCACATCAGTGCAGGAAAACCACAGCAGACAGAAAACACCACCTGGGAAACCCTGCCATGCAAGGGAGGAAAGGCAAGCAGCAAATGCCTGTTGGCCTCTCTCCATGGCAGGACAACTTTCAAAAGTGAAGAAGGGCAAGGAAAACAAGTTCACTCCTCAGACCTCCTATCAGAGGAAGAGAGGTCTGTTTTCCTCCTCATTCCCTTCTTTAGGAATATTTCTACCCACAGCTTGAAGCAAAGGAAGGGAAGAGAAAGAAAAATCCTCCAGCAATGCCTGGTCTGTCCCAGTGAGGGAGACAACTTTCCCCATGGCCAGCAAGGCCAACTGATCAGCCATGCTGGCTCAGATGAGACTTCAGTGCTTCTAATGGCAAGACACATCATTGGTGATTTAAAAATTACCCAGCAATTTAGATTATGGATTCCAATATAGAACAGTAAAATTAGAGACATATCCAGTAAATAATAACACAAGTGGTGCTTCTATTCATGGGTAGATGTTCAGGGTGCAGATTTTCTCTTCAGCTCCTGAGAGATTTACAAGTTGAGGTGCAGACTTTCACCCAGGTACCTGAAGGATTCATGATCATTAAGAAATAGCTAGGTATAAGTCTGAGCTAAGCTGTCACGACTTCCAGCTAAGCCTGGTGGCAATGCATTTTACTGGCATGTTTTCTGGTTAAATCAAACTTTGGGCAGCTAGAGTTGTAAAACGGGCAATAAACTTTAATAACATATAAATAAAAATGCTCACACTGACTGATTGAAATGGGTAGTTCTTCATACCCCATATTTTGTGATCTATTGGCGCCTGCATTACTTCCTTTGTTACTACATTTACTGGGTATTTCCCCTCTACTTAGGGAGCTTATGGAAGGAAGCAAGTTTTCTAAATGTTGTTAGTATGCAAGCTGCTTGGTACCTAGAGGTTAATACTCTCAGATGTTGCATATGCATCATTTATTATTCTGTGCTTGTGACTTTCAGGTGGTTTTGTAACATGTGATGTACTAGGAACACAGCAAATGTTACTAAAAAGTAGTGTAATTCAAAGCCATGAATTTGCTTCCTACTTGTTTGCTCTTTCAGTTCACTTTCTGGAAATATTCAATGAATGATTTTTCATTCACGGGCATGCTCTTAGTTATTTACAGGCACATCTGTGGCACTCATTGCTGGTATTTCAGCAGCCTTGAGAGAAAGGCATGCATTCATCTCCCCATCAAGCAAAAGACAGACTTAGCAATGGGGAGATAAGGAACTATGCCCTTAGTCACAATCACCATCTTGTGACAGAAAGACTTCCAGTAGACCCTGTCTCTGACCAGTCTCAGATGTGACCAAGGAGGAGGACAGTGGGACTGGGACTGAGCATGCCTCTAGCCCAGGAATGGGAGAAACACAGTTAGTGGACCAGTTGAGACCAGTGCTATTGAGACCATATTAGCTCAGAGACCTCTGCTCAGCTCAGCATGCTCCATACCCCACAACATTTTTCCAGGTCTGTCAGATCTCAGAGTGTGCTTGAAGAAGGCTGAGTAGGCATCAGAAAGACAGGGGACACCCCACTTTAGGTCTTGTAGAGTAAAGCAAGTGACATTTCTCATGGTGATGGTGGGTGAAGGGTACTGGCCAGGCCCTGAAAGCTACACAGGGGGGAGCAGTTCTGCTCTCATCCTTGCTGTAAGCAACAGCCAGGAGAAGGGTTGAACAACATATGCAACTTATGCTATGCACCTCCTGTTCTGGAGCCGTGGTGGTGGGCAGAGATGCTTATGCAGGTGCACATGAATGTGCACCCAAGTCATTTCAAAAGCACCAAGCAGATTTTGCATTTTATTGTAAGATTCCCCTTGGTGCTGACAATTCATATGTGAAATTTCAACCTGGAGTGACGTTTAATGGCCACATCTATAAACCATTAAATACAAGGATTTCTACTGGAAACACTGACATACCCCACACTCTAGCAGCACTTTTGAGCTTGGCTCTACTTTTGGCAGTGCTGTGTAAATCACAGCTTTCTGCCTGTCACCACTCAAGGCTGCAGTGAGAGTCCAGAACAGGTCAATGTGTGGGGATGATCAGAAGGAGAGTGATGGCACACACCTGAGCTCTCATGGTTTCAATTACAATGACTATTAATGTGAGAAAGCCAGAATGATGGAAAGTGTCCCAGGTTCCAGGATAATTTATAGCTTTTAGTGCCAATGTCCCTCAGCCTTGACCAGCTGTTACACACCTGGAGTGGAATACTGAAATATTCTGCTTCAGTTTGTCTTTCTTGTTCCTTATAGGACTAATGATGGACAGAGCAATAGGTAGTGTAACTCTAGGCACCCACTTGCAGACAATTAATTTCATGAAGAAACAAAGCACTCTGCTGACAAAAAGCTTTCCAGACAATCCAGTTTCTTAAAGCTACATTTTATCAATAGTAAAGTTTTGCTCCTAAAGGAGCAGCATTTGAAGTTTTCTTTTTATTTCCTTGTTTTATATACGTATACATATATATCTACATGAAGTATGGCAGGCTAATAAAAGTAAGAGTCATTCTTACTCCAAAAGTAATTTGTAACTCAAAAATTGTTATAGCATGTGAAAACCCGTGCTAACTTTTTATTGAGTGCAGGGTATGCTGCATCTCCTATGGACCACTTAGCATTCTCAGTTTTAAGGTAGTTCCAGAGATCATTCTAAACAGAGGCACTCAAATAATTACAAACAGATACATAATTTTATGCCACATAGACTTACAGAATCATAGAATAGTTTGGGTTGGAAGGGATATTTAAAGGTCATCTAGTCCAACCACCCTCAGTGAGCAAGGACATCTTTAAGCAAATCAGGTTTCTCAGAGCTCATCCAACCTGACCTTGAACGTTTGCAAGGATGTGGCATCCACCACCTCTCTGGGAAACCCATTGTAAAAAATTTCTTCCTTACATCTAGTCTGAATCTTCCATCTTTTACTTTAAGGCCATTTCCCCTTATCCTATCACAACAGTACCTGCTAAAAAGCCTGTCCCAGGCTTTCTTATAATCCTCCTTTCAGTACTAAGAGGTCTTTCTGGAGCCTTTTTTTTTAATCCAGGCTGAACAACTCCAACTCTCTCAGACTTTCCCCATAGGACAGGTACTTTATCTTTCTGATCACCTTTGTGGCCTCCTCTGGACCCCCTCCAACAGGTCCACATTCTTCTTGTGCTGGAGGTCCCAGAGCTGAACACATTACTCCAGGTAGGATCTCATGAGGGAAGAGCAGAGGGGCAGAATCTCCTCCCTCCAGCTGCTGGACATGTTTCTTTTGATGCACTACCCTCTGGATGTGACCATCCAACCAATCTCTCATCCACCAGTTTACCCATCAAACCCATCTCCCTCCAATTTAGAGAGAAGAATGTTGTGAGGTCTTATAGAAGTCCAGATAGACAACATCTGTAGCTCTTCCCTTGTCCACTGATGTAGTCACTGCATCCTATAAGGTTATTAGGTTGGTCAGGCAACATAATTCCATGAAATTCATACTTATAATAATAAAAGATGCAAGCAGATTAAAATATAAAGAAGTAAACCCCTCTTTTGTCTTTCTTTTAGTCACAGCATCTATCGTTAACAGATTAGAAAAACACTCAACCAAATTCAAAATGGCTCAGTTAAATTTGTAGTCAGAACTTACGGATGAAATCTGATTCTTCTCACATCAAATACAATATTTTGCTTGACTTAAATGGGACAAGAATTTTTTCTAAGTTCTTTCCCATTAGCAAACTCCTTTTTTCTAGTTTACATACTATAGTTGGTGCAAGGACAAAATGTGTTGCATAGATTCAGTAAAATACAGATATCCAGACAGTGCTGAAGGAAGATGAAGGGACAATGAGTTTTGTCATATGAAGCAGAGCAAGAAAATGATCCTAAAGAGAGTTATCTTTCTGACTCAACGGTATCAAACTTCAGTGATCTCTAGAAAAGTAATAGGAGGATCTCTGGGAGAACAGAAACTTATGATGAGTAAAATATGTGTTAGGCACAGAACTGTCATCACTCCCCAGTGCGTTCATTTGATATGTGACATACCCATGTAAGAAAAGTAGTACAACAAATCTTTCTATGCTGTATCTTTGTTTTTGAATAAGAATCATGCTTTCTCTTCCTCACCTCTCTGTATAACATCCCCAAATGTGCTTACAGTTCCTTCTCTACCTTTGGTAAAGGCAGCAGGTTTTTAAATTAGTTTACTACAAACGCAGAAGAAAGAGAAGTATTTTGCATGTATTTTAGGAATTGCTATCTGTTTGTTAAAGCCTTTTCATGCCTTTTCTGAGATCTTGGAATAATTTATTTACTAAAATGATGGCAATGACTCACAGCTTCTCTAATAGAGATGTTTTCATTTATGTTGTATGCAGAAACAGCTCTGTTAATAAAAAACATATATAAATAAAGTAGCTCCAGAAAGGAATGCTGATTTGTATAAGAAAACCCTGGACAATTAGGAACTAATGTCTGTAAAATATTCTGTTGCCACAAGACACACACAAACTGATTGAAGACAGACACTTCCATGAGAGTTTTGTTGAGGCCAGCTTTATAAATAGATGCTCAGTAATAGTAGGCCAGATGTTCAAAATACATTGTCAAGCAAGGTTTCTTATAACCAAGCTGAGGAAGACCATCAAAGCAATTGTTTCACAACTTTATACCACATTCTGAGCCTGTTAGTCTATTGTCAAATCATGCTTTTAGAGATGATGAAGTGCTCTCTCCTGTCAAGTGCCAATGCCACTTCTGGACGAGTGGCTAAAGTAAAAAAATATGGACCGAGCTTCTATGTAGAGCTGAATGTAATGAGGACATTTTGAACCAAACCATAGTGCTTCTTTAGAGATGTGACTCTTGCTAGGGTTATTGCTCTCATTGGTGAGCCAAAAGCTTGTATGTTCTGTATGCTTCACCAGTTATCACTTACAAAGTTACTTCCATCAGCTTACTTGTGTTGGCATATGTTGGGGGGCTGTAGTATCAATATTTTTGAACAAACAAAGGAGAAAAGATTTTTTTCTTCCACAAATACAGATATCTGAAAGTCAAACACCTGGTCTAAACATCAGGCTCCTAGTGTAGTGACTGGAGAAACAGCTGCCTCCAAAGGGTTGTTTGTCTCGAAGTTAGGTAGAAGTCACTTTTTGATGGTGCTTTTCACTCTCCACTGTTTACAGAAATAAGATACTTTCTGTGACAGGGATGTGACATGATCCCAAAAGCCAAAATTCTGGGGTACATCTGATAATACTGTTTCTTTAAAGAAGCACTATAAAAACACCAAAAGGAATTTGTATTTGAAAAGTGAAGATCTCCTAGAACACATATTTTAAACAGACAAAAATCCAGATGTGCTGGGTAAAACTGAATTAAAACAAATGGATTTGGCACCAAGTTTCTCTGCCCTGCCCCTTGTTCCTTGCATGCCAAGCAATTTCCTCCAGTTTCACTTCATCCAGGAATTTTCATGTGAGTTTTCTATGGGTCCTTTGGAAAAGTCTCTTTTGTTTTACCACCTTTGAAAACTGCTCTTCAGAGATGTTTCCCAGTCTGGACTCATTTTGTCTATCCCATGTTGGGTTTCAAAACCTTCCTGTTTGAGCAGTATTTGGTCATTCTACAAGAAGGAAATGAGTGAAGGAGCCAAGAAATGTAAATCAGTAGCCTTCTTACCTGGTTTCCTACTTTTCCATTTAAAACATATATACCAAGAATCAGGTAAGGTAAAATGCCACTTTTGATTTGCTTAAGCAGAATAATAATACTGCAATTCTGGATTTCTATGTTGAAGTAAACAACAAACTTTCCATGGGAAACCTGTATTGTGTGTGTGCATGTCTGGTATTTTCCTTCCAATCTGGTAATGAATTCCACAGGCTAACTTTGCAGCATGTAGGGAAAAGTATTTCATTTATTTGCTTTAAATTTGCTGCCTGGCAATTTTGTCTGATGCTTTTTGAAAAGAATAAGTATATTGTGGGAAATACTGAATAAACATTCTTCATTCATCAACCCCGTATTACTTGTAACTTCACATATCTTAGTCATATCCCTGTTAAGTCACATCTTTCTCAAACAAGGTCATTGTGGTCTGCAAAATCAAAGACATGAGAAGTGAAAAGAATTAGACAAAGCCCTAAAATTTCACTTATTGCTGAAAGGCAATAATGCAGCCAAACAAAGGGAAAATTCTCATTAAATGTTACACATAGTTATGGAAGTCTGAGGGCTTCATTTTTTCTTCAAGTGGCTTAGCTCTTAATTATAAAACCTCCTCCAAAGGAAAGCAAGAAAAGTTTTACATACCACTGTTATATAAATAAATAAGTGCTATCTCCTGAAGTTAACTAAATGGCATTGTTCTTTTCCAGCATTATCCTTGCTGCCATATGTTTAGAGTCACTGGGACTGCAGTACTGTGAAAACCAGCCACACAAGCTATCAATTAACTGTTTCTGAATGCCTTCATATTCTTGCTATACATCACTGTGGCTCCTCTAACCTTTGCAAGATGTTTTTTGCAGTCTTTTTTTGAACAGCATTTTGATGCTGTTGATAACTTGAAGTCTAACAATTACAGTGGCACAATATTAATAAACAAGAGAACATATTCATGGCCTTGAACCCTATTGCACTGGGCTTTGTATGGATCCAGGCCTGGATACAGAATTGTTTGTAATCACATAATGGGGACAAAATAGTTCCAAACCACAAAAGAGTGTAATTCTTCTCAAAAGTCTCAGATATCTCAGGTACCGGCATCTGAGCTGGTGACCCTCAGCTTCTTTTACATCCAGTGAAGCAAAACAGGCACTTTTACATATCAGCACATCGTATCTGATCTGACAATGCCTTGTTTCTTTTTACCTACTAAAGAACAAGTCAAAATAAGCTGTTTCACAGACACACTTGTATCTAAAGACGTCTGCATCTGGTCGGGTATAACCCATACAAACAGACATACTGGTCAGCAAGATGGTGATGGCCTTAATATGCTGCTAGCTAAGTAGGCTTTGCAGAAAAAAAGAAAAACAAAACAACACCTTAAAGTGGCTCTTTGGGTGCTTTGGGGAACTGTTCATTATTGTAAGAAGTCAGAGAAAGGTCAGGGAAAATGTCAACATCCTTAATGAGAAATAAGACGGTAGGATCTATATGATCTCAGATGTGTGGGTGGGTAGAAAATGAATCTTAGAGAAGTTAGAAAGACTCTGCAAGAGCAAGGTATGACATGGAATGGGAAACTATAGACATCTCAACAGATCACATCCATTTAAGAGCAGCATGTCATTACTGTACCAGTGAAAAGCAGTTATGAAAAGTCTGAGAAACCAGTTTATAAGGAGGAGAGGTTAAGAGGTTTGTGTTAGTTGTGTTCAGCTTGGCCTGATTGTTGAATTTAAGAGACATTTAAGATTTTTTATTTGGATATAAGGAAATACATTTGGAGTAAAGACATTTGTGATAGACATACCTATTTGTCACATACACACTGGTTCGTCTAGTGTTCATAGATAAGACACAGCAAAAAGTGAGAAGAATCAAATCAGAAACACTGTAAAAAACCCCAGCCTTAGTAAGCATCACTCTCCTCTCACTAGTAATCAGGAGAGGAGAACAACAAAATCTTCCAGAGAACTTTCTGAGCAAGCACTTAAGAAAGCAGGAAGAAAGTGGAAAGAAGAAAAGCCTCACTGAAGACAAGGAAAGAATGAATTTTCCAAAAGTGTGTGCTGATTTGTGTTCAAGTCCAAGGCAGACAGGAGAAGGGTAACCAAACTGCTGGGGCTTGTAAGGGGGAATGGATAAAGAATGGACAGAGGCTAGAGAGGCAGATCGTGTTCAAATCCAAGGCAGACAGGAGAGTGGACAGAGGCTAGAGAGGTGGACCATGTTCAAGTCCAAGGCAGAAAGGAGAAGGGAAACCAAGCTGCAGCTGGGGTTTGTAAGGGTAGAAAATTAATAGAAGTTAGAAAGGCAGATCAGTGTGAGCTGAGCAAGACTAAACCTGTCTGTGTGGTGATGGAAATAGACCCAGAGGATACTAAAAAGATAAGGAAAAGACTAAGGAAGAGGATGAGATGAGGTGGGACTACTGGAACAATTGAGGAGTAAGAGGAACATAGAGGAATTTCCTGCATTATGACAGGCAACAGGCAAAGGAAAGGAAGGTCAGGGTATATTGTATATTTTTATATTTACATATATTGAATATATAATTTTCCCCTTGGGAGAAATGGAGAATTGCAGTTTAGGCAAAAAGAGATAAAAGCAGGAATAGGGAAGGGTTAGAAAAGTGAGTGACAGGTGATGAAAAGGCAGCTGCTATTACAGGTGTAGGCACAGTTGAAATAGTAATTTATCTCTGGAAGTGACAGAGACAAGAGATTGTCTGAGCTGAGATCCAGAACAAAGGAAGCAACAGTGCTTTACAAGCCATTTTTAAAGGTCATCTTGTAATTTTTGCCATGATACCTTGAGGCAGATGAAATGTATTTATAATTTGATGATTCAAAAGGACACTAAAAGTGCAATCATAATTTACAGTTCATTGGAGCACCAAAGGAAACATCAGCAAAGCTGTATTACTATTTTTTAAAGTGGCAAAAATATGGTCACAAAACTTCCCATTAACTGAGTTTTAGTCTAGGCTGGTACTTCAAACTTCCTGATTATAGTTTTTTAGAGACTCCAGGCTAAAATCTAAACAGATACACCACTTATTTCTGTGATTGAAGAAAGTATATGCAGTACTTATAAAAACACTTATGTACTTTAATGGTACAAACTGTTGTTAAAAACGTTTTTCATTTCAAAAGCCTCTTCAGAAAAAATCTTCAAATCCTGGCATCCCCAAAAAAGCAGAAATTTCTGGCATTTCACTTCAGCAAAGTGTTAAATAGCAGAGCTATACAAATCTGTTTAATGCATACCTGTAAGGAATTTCACCCTACGCAATACCGGTTAGAGTGGTTAAAGCATACTGGGGATTTTTGATGTAATTGACTTTTGTCACTAAGAAAGCCAAAGTCAAAACCAGAACTATTTTAAGAGTGCTGGTTTCAGCATAACCTTCTTGGGTCCCAGCTGGCAAAAAGCTCTTTGAAAGCAGGTTGAGACACTCACTGTACAAGAACAGCAGATTTAAGTCCCTCTTCTGTCTGATTTAGAGGGGTAATTCTGGGTGACTAATGGATGCTTTTGGCTGAGTACCCTCCAGCAGTTCCTGAAAGGCTTGGTTGTTTTTATTCAAGCTAGGAACATTTCTTTTCTGAATTTCAAAATGTTCAAAACAGTTTTGTAATAACTAGCACTAACTGTTAGTCCACATATGGAAGTCTCCAGCTTATTTATTTTTCCATTTACAGGTAATACTCTAGAGATTTGTATTTTAACTTCTAGAGGATTAAAATTCTTTTTCTTTTTCATACAAAGCTTCAAGATTTATGTAGATTCCTTAATTAGAAAGAAGATAGAAATGCACATGTAATTAGTTCAGAGCCATTCTTAGCAAAAACATGAAAAAGAAGTACAAATCTCACAATCTAAACAAAATCTTCTTCCTTTCAAAAAAAGTATGTTCACAGCTTTCATTCTGGTCAGCAACTTTAGACAGCTGGAGCCCACAGCTAAGAAAAAAATATGTTCCTATAATTGTATAAATTAGACCAAGAATCATTGTAATTGCCTGCATTCACTGCCAAGATGTTTCTACAGGTTTAAATTAGAAGACTTTTTACAGGCTTAGGAGGGCAAATTGTTGCCATTTAGGAAAACAATAATTATTAAGTTTTGGACACTGCACAAGAAAATAAAGTTTCCTTTAAACAAACAGCATTTTTTTTCTTTAAGTATAACATGATTTGGCAAGACAAGCACATAAAACCCATCAATTACCTGGTGTGGGAAAAATATAGTTTATGAATAATCTCTAAGCAACATCTGCATTGAACATACCTGTGTGTTACCTAAAAAGCTAAGAATCTAAAGGTTGACATGATTTATGCCAGTTAATGATGACTCTTAAAGAGTCTTCTCTTAAAGAGCTTCTTTCTTACTTAGCATGATTTATTCAGAGGTCTGAGAGTGCTACAGGAAGAAGGAAGGACATCATTATTTTACAGCTAAAGAAGCAAAAGAAAGCAGAAGAATTGCAACAAGTCCACTTTCCAGAAGTTAGTGTGGGATTTGACAGAAAATCCTGCTCTTGCCTCTCCAGCTAACTCTGTCCCCAAAAGAGTTGGATTTTACTGGAGCTGAATAACTGCTGAGTAGTACTTTCACAACTATGCACAAAAAAAACCCCACAGTTCCTGATTTGATTCAGCTGCATGCCTGCCCTTGTTTTGTTAGTCTTGTTTCAGTCTATTTTCTCTGCATATGAATGTCGGTGAAGGCAACTGATATAGAGGGGTACATATATTCATGGAGGAATAGGAGTTTGAAAAAGTGTACTCATCTTCTGTTTATTATTCATGATTCACCATTCATCATTCACTTTTTTCTCTATTCATAAAGTTTCAGGCACCCAATCTGGAGCAGAGAAGGAGATGAATAATGGAAATACACAGTTCATGGATAATACTCCGGCTGTAATTTGTACAGGCAAGTGATCTGATGAACATTTATAAATAACTGAAACACAGTATTAGGGGTGACAAAAGAAAACATGCTCTCAAGCAAGGAGGCAGAGAAATGAACTTGATTATATCTAGAGCTCCAAATAAGTATCCAGAGTAGATAACAATCTCCTCTGATATAACCTGATATAACTTATCCTAGAAAGATGGAAGGTCATGAAGCTATGAAAACCACTCTGTCTTATGAAGATGGAGGTCTATCTTCTTAACAGAGATCTTTGGGAAAAGATGGACCAGTATCCACAACTGGATTGAGGGTAACCTGGTCCAAGGCCTAACAAGACCAGCAAAAACTTCTTGTTTGCTGAGTAAACAATTCCTGTCAGATTGTCATTCCAGGGACAGGAACTTTATATCACATCCTGTAATCAAGGGGATTACTTTCTGTGCTGTGTTTTCCATTCCTAGCTGCCCGAGAAAAGGCCACTCCCAGCTGCTGTATTTGCTCAGAGACATTCAATACTGTACCAAAGGCTCACAACTTTCGGAGAACTGTATATACATAGATCTTTTCCCAGCACTATAGGTTAAATGGCCTGGTGGAAAAATTAAGGAGCCCCTTTACAAAAAAGACAAAAAAGAGCGATGTCCTTAGCAGTAGCTTGCTGTGTAAGGCAGGGGCTTGACTCCTTTAGTCATACAAAAAGCACACTGAAGATGAAGAGTCACCATTTCCATCAAAAGTCTCCTTTGTGGTGCTGTCAAAGTGGTCCTACTCCACATCCCAGACTGGCTGCTTTCTTATCACATGCTATTATTAACACACATGATTTTAGCTGTTCTGCAGCCACAGTTATTTCTTATTCCTGCAATACAGTATTCAGGTCAACATCAGGATGAAACACTTTAAGCAATCCTACCAGATTTCTGACCCACTTTAACAGAAAAGATGTAGGTATCCCGAAGGGAATATATAGGCACTGTGGGACACTGCAACTTACAGTCCAACATTTTAGTGTCAACCACAGCTAGTTTGATAGTACTTAGGAGACCAGGTTAAAATCTGGAGCCCTTCACTTCTGCATCCCCGTCACTCCATTTTACATGCCTGGTAATCTCCCTCATCTATGCATAGCTATGTGGAGAGCAAGAAGAATAGCCAGTCTGCTTACAGCTGCACTTTTAGGTATTTACCTTCTTTCCTAATTGCAATAAGGAATTTACCTTCTTTCCTAATAATATGTGAAAGAATCCTGAAGTGACTGGCAAGAAGGAAAAAATGAGGAAGAATACAAGAAAGCAGGATAGGGGCATGAGAGAATCAAACTTCAGTCTTAGGTCAGCAAGGTGATCTAGGAAGAGGGAAGCAACCTCCCAGTGTGTTGCACACAGCTGTGCCACAGCAGGTCATGCTGTGAGCAGGGCAGCTTGCAGGGAGCACTGAGATTGCAGCAAGTGAGAGGATTGGCAGACCTGATGTGCTTTCAGCCCTTGACCCCATGTTAGGACTTGGTCAGAGGATCAGCAAGGAGGAGTAAGTTCAAGCAGAGGAAGGACAGCAGGTGGGGATAGAGATAGAAGGCAAGAGGATGAAGTTCAGTTTATGGCTTGGGTGTGAGGAGGTGTCAGGAGAAAGAGAAGAAACCCAAATCCAGTGGGAGAAAGTGGAGGTATTTATTTGGAAGCCTTTAGAACCTAGGAGGAATCAGAGATGAGTAATTATGTCAGATGGGATGGTGTATACTGGTTTACCACTTTATGGAAGTTGCAAGAAACTCATGCAGCCTAATGTGTGTGGTTCAGCAAACCCCTGGAAAGGTTTCAAGCATAACTGTCATGGTTTAACCCCAGTAGACAGCTAAGCACCACACGGTTGTCGGCTCACTCCCCCACAGGGGGAAAGAATCAGAAGGGCAAAAGTAAAAAACCTCATGAGTTCTGATAAAGGCAGTTTAATAACAAAGGGAGTGGAGGAAAGAGGGAAAGGAGCAAAAGAAAAAAAAAAGAAAAACAACAAAAATAAAGAAAACCATCCCAAGCCCCCAAAAATCAAGCAGTGCAGAAAACCCCCAGTTGCTCACCAATGTCCAAATGAGCAATGACAGTCCTAGACAACCTTTCTTTCCCATTCGGTTTTATTACTGAGCACAATGTCATATGGGATGGTCAGTTGCAATCAACTGTCCTGCCTGTGTTCCTTCTCAACTCCTTTTGCACCCCCAGCCTGCTCACTGGTGGGGTGGAGAAGCAGAAAAGCCCTTGATGCTGTGCAAGCACTGCTCAGTTATAGCTAAAACACCTCTATGTTATCAAAACTGTTTTCATCACAAATCCAAAATAGTAACTCAGATTGTTGCTTTGTCTGTAAGATTTTTAGGAGCTGCAGCAAGCTGAATTTTGCTCTATGTTTCCAGCTCCTTCCACCTGGGAGATCTCCATTATAGCTACCCAAAGAAACCAATAATGACTTAATGACATCGGGATACTTTCCAGTGAGAAAGGCTGTGGGTGAGGAGGGACCAGTGTTAGAGGCAGACTGAGGAATGAGGCTATTGAGCAGCAGCCAGGGCTGTTTGCGTGCTCTAGCTGGCAAACTTAATTCGAGAGTCATGATTAAAAATGCTTGACATTTTAAAATATTTCATTCTTTTTGGGGTTTTTTGTTTGGGGGCTGGTTTTTTATTTTTAGGTTGTTTGGGATTGGTCAGAAAAATCAGCTGGCAACCTTCTCTGAGAGGTTAATTAGAGGAGACTACTCAGGAACACTACCCAGGTGCGTGCACATGCTGCCTGGTGGGAAGCTAACAGATGTATAAGAAGCTTGGAAACCTCTATTTTTCTAACTGGGGAGTCTTTTCCGCTGCAGGACCCAAGTTCAGGAAGAGGTCAGACCCTTGCTTCCTCCCAGTGAGGATCAAAGTCTGCTGAAACTGAGTAACGCTTGAAGTGGGAATCAGAGCTTTGGCTTATGGCTATAGAAACTGGAGAGGTTTTGCAGCTCTCCTCAGTGCAATGTTATTGATTTCCAGAGTAAGAAATTACTGCTTCTATGGTTTAAACTTTATTCTGCTCTCTGATGTTTTAAATTGGTCTGCCTTTTAAGCTATGCTAACACTTGACATGTAATACAAATGATTTTGTTGCTAGTAGAGCAAATGTTTGACCACAGCAGAGAATGGGAATTTGAAGCACAAATCTATAAAATTACCTATCAGTTCTTGAATTTGTTTTGACTGCACAGTATGAAGGTTGCTCCAAATCCAGCTTAGTCATTTGTTGTAAAAGGACTGAAAAAGAGCCATTCTTCTGCCTGAAATTTTGTGTGGGCTTTGAATCAGGTGTCTTTTGCTCAGTCAGGGGATGCCAAACAGCAGTGTGAAATAGAATTTACCTGCTCAGTCAGAAGACAATGGTGAGTAGAGGCCTACATAGGCTCAGTACTTTGTACCAGTGCTTCTTATCTCTTTTGCTCTCCCTCCATAGTCAGCCAGTGCCACTAATATAACCAAAAACCCACCTTGAGAACAGAATGACAATTAGAAGCCCTCATTCTGACACTCATTTGTTTGCCTTAGCAGATCTTGCTGACTCCCTAAAACAAAGTTCTTTTGAGATCCTTGTACTAAGTAGCCTTTGGCATGTTCATTCATGTATAAATGAAGGGGGGAAAAAAGCAGGCTTTGAGGAGCAAGAGGTGCCATGAACTTGCAGTAACTGCACTAGCAGTTCACATGGCCACTGAAACACAGTGCTAGCTCCAAGGAAATCTATTGTTTCCTTTCTTCTGCTGGCTGAAAACTCTGGCATGAGAAGGGAAACTTGGACTTCCACACAGAATAGCCCAATCAATCTCAATAACTAAGAAACAATGCATGAGAGAGACACCTGAGGCAATGAAGAAAATTTCTACCCACTCACTCCTTAAAAGTTCAAGATTGCATTGATTTATTTACTTGCATTCAGTAGTGACACAAGTTAATTAAAGGAGATCCCCTGCAAATTCCCCCATGAAATACATCAGTGGTTCATGATACTATGTATGATTTCTACAGGAAATAATGACTTGTAGATGCAGTAATTCCCAAAAATACGTCTTTACTGCAGTCTGTCTTGTTAGTCACTGGTACTTGTGGCACTGAAGCCCACTACACGGGCCATGATTTTGTCATCTCTATGTAATTCTTTTAGTATTTTTGTTTCTTATTTAAAAGAGAAGCTAAATGAAACCTTGATAATATTTAAGCAAGTGCCTTTGAAGTTACCCCATCATTTTTTCTTTTCATCTCTTTGCAGGACCATCTGGAGATAATACAGACCTATAGGTACACCCATGCTCAGTTGTGCATAGCTCCATCAACTCCTCTTGAAGAAACTGGCTGCAGGCTCACCTGAGTACTCCCACAAGTGGCTGTCAGAAGTTTTCTCTTTCCTGTAGAGTCACAAAGTGTCTACCAATTTTTGTAGGAGGTAAGGTAACTGCCTCATCAAAACCTTTGCCTCTGAAATTGTTCATTGTGCTCTTTGTGCATGATGCCTACCCTGACCATGAGCTTTTCTTCCTCACCTGCATTTACCTATCTGTAAAAACTATGTGGTGCAATGATTTTCTAGCTTAGCCTCTGCTAGACGCATCAGTCCAAGATCTTTGGTAAAAAAAATTCCTATGAAAAATCCTATTTGTGAAATAGAAGTGAATTAGCTTCTAAGGAAGCTTCTAGAAACCATGTTGAATTTTTTCCATCCTCCTTAACTCCTATGCAATAATATCTTGCAATTGTTCCCTGTTTCACGTGCTTCATTGTAGCTGCATGTTTCATGATAGTCACACTGGGCTGGCTGAACTAAACCATTCTCCTCTTCCCCTCTCCTTCTGCATTCATCGGATTAATTTCCTAGCAGTTTTGTGTTTCTGGGTCCATGGTGTGTTACGCAATCAAAAAGAGTTATAAATAGTAAATAAAAATCAAGTAAAGATCTGTTTTTCCTGTTGCTCTCAAAAGTTATTCAAAAATTCATCTTCCTTGGGATAAAAAGATCCTGCTAAATCTCAATCTAAGAGTTTGTAAAGAAACCTGAAACCAGACAAATGTTAGTCATCTCTGTCAATACTTTTATCGCAGGTTATGCTACAAAATTGCTATTCCCTATTCATCCCCACACTTCCCCTTTATACAGCTCTATTTGTGCCAAGTACAAAACTTAGGGAGCACTATAGAGCCTGTGCATTCAGAGTTGCTCTGAGACTGATGTGATTACTCTGGATTGATCTGGACACGCAGTACTCCGTGTCGTAATTTTAGCAGTTCCAAATGCTGTTACAATTTACAAAAATTTGGTTGCTACCTTTTTATTTTTTTCATCTGGGTTCTCATTTCCCCATATATCCCCTGTATTTCCTTGCTGTGATAAGAAACTCTACTAGTGACAGTAAAGACTTTGATCCCTGCTGGGCTGCTAGCTGAACATGAATACACAAGCAATATTGAAAGAAAAGACACCATGAAAAGTGTAAATAAAGCATGGTGGAAAAGCCCAGTTCACTCATTTTTTCTGCTCTATATCTGTGGCTACAGTTATTTCCCTGGGGACCAAGATAGTGAAGGAATGCAAGGTTCATAATTTATTTTCTATCCAGGGAGACCACATGAGAATGAGAAGAGCAGATGACCATCCCTGTAAGTCAGAAATGAGACCTGTGGTATTCAAAGGGGATGAGGAACAAAAAAACAGGAAGGAAAACAGGACAAATTGATTCCTTTAAAAGCTCTTTTAAACAAATGAGAGACACTATTTTAAATTATGAAGGTTTTTCTAGAAGTAGGTTACATTGCACACAGTGAAGGTACAAGAAAAGGAGATACATAAGCTCCCAACTCTGCCTTCCATTATTCCTCTGAGGTCTGAAATTATATTTATAAACTACTTTCACTTTTTGGCTTCACAAACTCAGTGGTTTGGCAAATATAGATAAGGGACATTTCTGCATGTTTGCACAAAACCTGTTGAGAATGTGAGTTACCTGGACCTGTACAAGGGTATTTGAAGCTACACAGGGGACGTGGGTATTGCAAGGCTGAGATGTAAACTTGAACTTCTTGAACAGGTCTTGTGAAATTGGGAGTTAACTCCCCATCTTCTGAAGAAGCAAGGAAATGTAGTCTTTCCTTTTAAGTCTATCATGAAGAAGTTTTTGGTATTGTACCTAAGCACATCCATTCTCCTATAACCATCCTCTACCAGAAAGCTGCCTACAAAACAGTGAGATTAAACTCATATTCTCTCGGGCAAAGAAAGGACCTGAACCTGAATAAAGGAAATGACTACACCTTTTCTACCTGCTGTAAATGAAATGCTAGCTGGGCTCTTGCATAAATGCTAGCCTGTCCTCAATTCCTCCACCTCAGGAAAAACAAAAGCTACCACTTTCTTTTGTGAAGAATCCAGTGTTTTGTACACACATGTGCATGTGTATGCATGCATGTGCATATGCGTGACACTGAGAAATCCTACTGAATCCAGCCCCTCAGAGAGACTTGCCATCGCTTATAGATCCTTTCAGCTTCCAGCATAGTGATGGTCAGTATCAGCATATGGTAAAAACATGATTCGCAGCACAGAAGATTTCAAAATTATTAGCTGCTAGTAATATCATACAAGTGTGATGTTAGTGCCCACTATGTGCTGTTCTGTATGGGCTGCCCTAGTCCTGATCTGCACTGGTTGGCCACCTTGTGCACATTCACCTCCATGGTCCCCATGGAGTTGTCTTGTCCCTTTCACCAGCTACAGGCAAACAATGTTTTTGCAGCATCTGCACCCACTTTTATGTTCCAACACTTGAACTGGGAAGCAGGGTGAAATGCTGTATAATGCGATCAGTTAGGGTCAGTCACCAAGGAGAAGTCTTATTCTGGGAAAGTTGTTTACATGCACTCCAGGAGATGTAGTCTCCTTGCGCCAGGTCAGACCATCTCAATAGCAAAGAAGTCAGCAAGGAGACATAGATCCTTGCTTTCAGTCACAATGAATCTCACTGGGTTTCTTGATAATAGCTTGGGTATTGCAAAAGATTCAGCTGTTTGTGTCTGTTTCTATGAAGTCAGAACTGAGTCCTGAGCTGTGCTGCTTCTTGGGCAGCTCTGGTTAAGCACAAAGTGAAACTTCAGCTTCTCTGGGGTTTATACAACTCCAAAGTCATGTGTAATGAGTTCCCAGAATCTTGGCATCAGACTTTGCTGCTTAAAGTGCACAAGAGTCCTAATCTAGATCATAAATCTGTTTTGACTGCAGTCTTAATAGAGCTCAGGGGTCATAGCGTATTACTTGATTTTTCATTACTGATGACTGGGAACTCTCACTTTGCATACACGTTCTATAAGAGATGCAAATGCTTTGAATAAAACAATAAAATTCTTTTCCTCCTCACCTGACTTTCTTGAACCTATTTACTTTTATCACTTGTAGCTCTTCCCTCACTTCTCTGATCTGAGCCATGAAATGTATCCTCTCATTTTGTGCCGGTGTCTCACCAGACACACACCATGTTCCAGTCAAGGCATTTATTAATCTTTGATTCCTCTTTGGGTTTCATCTTTTCCTCTCTAGAAATTGCTGAGGGGGTTTTTGTTGGTTTGTTTGTTTTTTGTTTTTTTTTTCTTTGAGTAGGTATTATTTTCAGTGTTAAGGAGCCCTCAACACTGCCTGTATCCCTCAGAATCAGGAAGAGATTTGATCCTCAAAGAAGATATATTCTGGCCCATAAGAAAAGTCTGTGATAGAAACAGTTGTCAGATCCCCTGCAAAGCTGAGCAGGCAGGGGCTTAAAAACAAAACCATCCTCTCTGGGATGACCCAGTGAGACAAATCTCACTGGGTATGAGATTTATCTTCCCTAAGAGCTCTTTATTCATTCACTTTCCCTCGTTCAGAATCCCAGATAATATTGTCTGGCGGAAATTCAGCATGTGCTGTCCTACTGTCACTTATAATTTTCTGGTTACAGCATAATCTTCCCTAGTTCCACAGCTGCCCTTTCCATAGTTTCTGAAGTCTTCCCTTGAAACCAGCTGGTGTTAGGGACAGACTATTGGACTAACTTCCAGTAGAATATGAAAACTGGGCCTCTTCTTTTAACAGCACAGCCACTTGTTGATGCCCGCTCCAGGGGATTTGGATTCATGTTCAATCCAAAATCCCTAACATTTGGCAACTGGATTGATCTAGTAAGCAGGATTTTGCAGTAGGGGTTTGGGTCTGACATTAGTTAACCAGTATTTTTGTTAAAGACTTAGATGGTGACATAAGGAGCTCATAAAGTCTCCAAACTCCAAATGGCTTTGATAAAAAAAAAAGCCCTGGAATAAACAGGATACAATTTAACAGGGTAAGTAAAACACATGTAGGCACAATCAGATGTGTGCTTAAAGGAGCAAAAATGTGAGCTGGACTGCAGAAAGAGACAGCAAATTGCAGGCAGAGCAAATGCAAAACCAAAGAAGCATGCTAGACAGGTGAAGTAGTTCTTTCGTTATTCAGCCTACTTTTGATGACTTATCTTGAGCATTGTGTCCTGTCTTACATGCTGCATCTCAGAAAAGGTATGGTCTAGCTGGAAAAAGTCTGAGGAAACCAACGTGAATGCTAAGTAGTCAAGGGAACATAGCCTATATGGGAAAAATGAGCAGATGTGGGATGTTTCTTCTAGGCTGACAGGGATCACCATCACCACATGACTAGTCCTTCCTCCTACTCTGACTATACTAGTCTCTGTAATTAACACCTTAGTACACTGTCTTCAGGCTTAAATGCTGACTCCAAGCCATTCCTTCCTGAATTCAAAGCCTTTATCCAATTTACTGGGAAATCTTCCATATTCAGAATGCTTGGAATGGTAATTTAGCAGGTGGGAAAACTTTCATTTTACTCACATTTGGATGATGTCTATCACAACCCCAAATTGTAATATTTCTTAACAACATTGCAAGCTCCTTGCAGGAGTGAACCTTCTGGCATCTGTCCATTTTCAATCACCCAAACAGACTTTGGTATTTTAATTAATGAATAATGACACAGGATAGCTTTCACCTCTTTGCCCTCAGCATATCTCCTTTATATTTCTGGAAATTTTATGGTATTAATTTTTGATTTTCAGATGTAATAAAGCCCAGGGATGTGAGTATTAGCATAAGCTTATGAGGCCTAACATTTTATTACTCACACAAAGCTTTTCTGGATGAGATTTGTAAAAACAAAGTCTATTCACTCATAAGTTAAAGGGTTGGTAGCACATTGAATAAGGCTGGAGATACCTGGGATATTGCTTCAATTTCTATAACCTTGGAAACACTTCCTCCCCTGCCCCCCATGGAAAAGTCTGATTAAAAGAGACCTTGGCTAAGCTCAAAACAATCTCTGAAAACCTATAAATCTTTATTAAATTCTTTGCTAAAACTCAGCTGAGGAGGAATGGAGACACACTTTGTTCTGGGTATGTTTTTGCTACAAAGTACTCAGGGGCCTATAATAAGCACAGTGCTCATCTGTTGCTAATGATTTGGCGGAAGGACTCTTCCACATTGAAGAATGATATTAAGGGCACTGTGCTACAGTAGTAGCATTTTACTTCATCTGCGACTTAGCTGAGGCCTGACATTTGATACGTATGTAAAACACCACTTACATATGGTGCTGTAGCTGATGGCTCCTGAGCTGCATTCAGCCCAGGGGATGCGTCCATCTGGCCTCCAGCCTTGGAGCTCAGAAATTGCATCCATGTGGGAGCAGCGGTCAGGGATGAAGAAAAGCTGCTAGGCAGGTTTTGGAGGGCCAAACACCGAAGAGCTTGGGGAACTGCTGCCACCTTCATTTGGTCTACGAACAGGGTCAAAACCAAAGTCCCCGCCCACTATTAAAAAGGCTTTATCCTGTGTTTGACGATGGAGGAGGTGGAGAAGCTGCCTCGGGAAGGGTTTCCCAGGCACTGTGGACCTCTCCCTCCCTCTAGTGGTTTGCTTACGTATAGAAATTGTTGTAAATCTACTCCTGTGCCTGTGCTAAAGGACTTGACCCGGCGGTTCAAGTATTTCCAGGTTCAGTTTTGCATTTTTAAAGTATAGGTCTAGAGTTAAATACCTACTGTGAACTTCACCACCACGAGAAAGCCTCGCAGGGTCGAGCTGAGAAACTGTGGCCCCTGAGGGACCCGGGATCTCCTGGGCAGCCTTATTGTGAATCCTGTACTAATACAGTGTGTGCTTTTAATCCTCCGTATTGACAAAGCAGCATTAGAGATTGCTAAGAGTTAGAGGTTCTTGTGCTTTTGGATGTTGTGGCTGTTTTTATAAGATTGAGGGATTTTGAGACATAAATCCCTGCTGACATCTTACAAGACTGGTAAAAAACCCTACTAAAATCCATAACTCACACCATTTCTATGATATATTTATTATAGAGACTAGGGTAATTATGGTCTCAAGAGTTTCAGTCTTCACAAAAGAATGATGCAATCAAGGAAAAAATGATTCAGTATAGAAACCCAGACCCAGAGGGAGAGAGAGGACTTCTGATGTGAGATGTTACAGGTTTGTTTGACTTCACAGCTTGGTTTATATGCTGCATCTGTCAAGGTATTTGCACTTGGCAAGTGGATTGCTCTTTTGTCTTCTGTTTTCAAGGTCAATGACTTCAAAGCTGGGTTTGGAAATATTAGAGAGAGGAGAAAGAGTTTGGAGTGGGGGGGGGGAAGAAAAGAAAAGTTGGGAAAGACAGGGGAGGGTGGCGATGAGCTGAAATGCCAGTTTCAAAAACATCCAATGTGCATGTTCATTTCATTTCAGCTGAGAGAGCATGGTGAGTTGGGCAACTTGCATAAGACTCCAAGTTGCTGTGTGAATGATGGGGTGTTACCATGAAAGAGCAGGCATGTGCAGGACCTGGTCTTACTGCTGATGGGAAACGTTATATTCTTGAGGATGAAAATCTCCTCAGCAGAAGTCAACAAGAGCTTGCTCTTGTTGAATTTAGTGTACCAGTATTACATCCTGCTGCTGAACCTCATGTTGTGTTGCACTGGTAAATATGTGTTCCCTCTCCTCTAAATCATGTGACTGTGGGAAAAGAGGTCTTTTCTGGTAGTCCTTGGCTGATATTATGCCCCCAACCAGCTGCAGCTGCAATGTTTTCTGAAGGCAAACTTGGAACCTGCCTCCTCTACCAGCTTCTTTTAAACAGGAACTGCTTAATCATTACAAAGCAATATAAATAAAAACATGGCCACTGCTTTGCAATGGTGACTGCAATGCTTCAGCTGAAATGTTAGCACACTGGGGAAACGTGGCAGATTCTGTGAGTCTGGCCCTTGAGACAAACACTAAAAGTAACACTTTAAAATTATGTCCAATTCTAAATCTCTTTGAGCATAAATTGAACCAATGAAGAAGTGTTGCATCAAAACACTACAAAGAAAACAAAGTGTTGTAGTGTTTCAAGTACAGGAGAGTAAAAGCAGGCAAACAGCTTGATTAAATCTGGTGGACACCATTACTTTTGTTCCAGCAGCAGAAAGCAGAATTCAGATGGTGCTTTCATCTCTCTTTTACCTCCTTGTAAAGGTCCAAAAATAATCCCAGAGAGTGAGAAGCACAATGTGTTGTTTCCCCCTTCCAGGCTGGCTAGGCTGAATCACAAATCTACATGACTGTCTTCCTCTTTGATGAAGAGTGATGCTATTAGTCCTGCAATACAGAAGGGAAATTGAGGCATATGGGAGGCCACGACTAGTCCAACAAAACTGAGAAAGCAGATTCTTTTGTGTTCTGGGCTCATATTTTAGCTACTTCGTCCTCCTTCCAGCCCAGCTGTATTATAAATGCTTCCGTTGATGCATTTCAAACCTTTTTTCAGGAAACAGATATTTGTTTGTTCTACCCAAAGTATGAAATGTGCTCAGTGTTACAATGTAGTAACTGACAGTCAGATGTGAATGGGAACCTAAGTTCCAATCTAGATAATTTCTTTGTCTCCTAAGTTTTAGGAACACATTTGCCACTTCAAGTCAAATGAGAGAGTCTTAAATTGAATATACTGCATGCTGCAGCTGTTATTAAATAGTTGGAGAATATAAGAAACAGGACAAATACAGACTCATCCTTTCTGGATTTATTCTCCCATTATTCAGCACTAGTGCCTAGTCATTTTAAAACTTCTATGGTAAAATAAATGGAATATGTACTGCATACATGATATCAAAACTGATATCAGATCAGTGTTTTTTGCATTTGCATTTATGTAAGGTACTAATTGGCTACAATATATGTCTGTTTTCTGCATCTGTAAGATCTCATATAACATTAAAAAGCAGTATCTGGTATTTATTGGAAACATTTCACAGTTAGTATTTGCATGCTGCTTTCATTTCAATCTTTATTTCCCTCCACGATCCAAAGTTTAAAGTTGAATTTTGTACTCCTCAATATAAATTCAAGAAAGCAGAGTTCATCCTGAAGCCAAAATGCTCAGAAATTTCCTGCATCAAAAAGGCTGATGTTTCCTGTCATATTCAGACACCCAAATTGTTCACTGTTCAGTTTCCGGAAGCATTAAAGCCTCATATCTATCTGTAGGTCAGGCAGCTGCAAATCTGAACTGTGCCCATGTTGAAATGTCTCTTCTTAAAGTACGAGCTGATTCAGACTAATTTGTCCTTGGACTCTTAAGAGCTCAGACTACCACTTGAGTCCAATTATATGCTATGTCTTTGTGCTACTGACCTACAATTTACAGGGAGCTGAACTGAGAGCATCTTGTCTGCTCCCCAAAAGGATTTTGGGATAATGATTTTGAATGTTTAGTGTGACATGAAGCCAGTGATTTAATCTTCAGTATTTTTGATTTATGAGCAATATGAGGCAGGAGTAGAGAGAGAGCACTGTTGTAAAGATATTTTGAAGTATGACAATTTTACATCTTAAGTGGTGATTAGGATCTGCATTACAAAACAGGTGGTGTATGCATTTAATATTTCCTGTGCAGTTCCACTTTTTGCCTGGGAGGTTAATTTTTCAGCTTACCTATATAGGTTTTATTAATGCAGATTATTAGTCTTCAGTAATCAAAGGCTCAATATATAAGTTTAAAATATGGCAAAACAGGATGCTTTTTAACCCAGAAACTTTTCTATCAAACATGAAACTGGCAAAAGGAAAACACAGGCAAAGTAGATAAGATGTGCTCTGCTCCATGAAATATGCTTTGCATAGTCTTTTTCACAGCTAGCTGTGAGATCCTTGGCTATATACAGGAGAAGAAACTTCCATAGGCAGCATGATTGGAGCCTTGCCCTTGACTCAGTTCTGACTGGGCTTTGGGGCAAACCCAGTTGCAAAGTGTATAGTCATTTCCCAAGGCAGAGGCAAATGGGAACAGTCCAGGTTGCGCATTTTTTGCAGATTTCAGCAGGCAGCATAGCCTGGGGGCAGGCAAGGAATGCACCTTACCCTGCTATAAACGTCCCTTGCAGAGTTGGTTGTAATCAATCTTCTTGCTGTTAAATCTCTCTCCTGGTAGTCTAGTCCCACCAGTTTCCTGAAATCCATTTTGGCAGTTTTACAGATCCTGGAGACATGCAAAGTCACACTGTTACCAGTGTCAACCCTGAACTGAACCACCATTTTGACTGTTTTTAAAAAAGAAACAAAAGATTTCCTCTTTGTGTTGCTCAGCTTTTGTATTTGATGTGGATGTCTGAAAGGGAATGAAACATAAATGGTGCCAATATGAATTTCCTTAATAAGTAATGAAAATGTTGAACTTCTGCTGGTTAAATATATTATCTGAATTTATTTGAAATTTATTTGAATCTTAGAAATTCCCTGACTTGGAGAAAACCCCAGGAAAAGTGCTTCCCTTTGCTCTTGTTCAAGGTTAGTTAGTAAGACGAAATGTGCAAGATAAGAAACAACCAATGTAGCAGCACCCTCACAATTATTAACGGGAAATAAATATGTATCACAGATGTGCTGTCTCACTGCAAAATAAAGTGGGTGATTTATAAATTGTCAGTTATCACTTTGAAATACCAGTCCTCACAGAGCATCTGAACTGGATTTATTTTGAAGGAATGATCTGGAGCAGAAGGTTTTACAGCTTGCTGTTGTTCTCCTTGAAAGCACTGAGACAAAACAGTGCACGCTATAAATCACATGCTGTATACCAAACATTGTTTACGTGTTTTCAAGTGAGTTGCTAAACTAGTACAAAAGAGACAAAATTCCTGTTGGTTCTTGATAGAGATACTTTAGGAATTATATTCTAGTTTCTCTTAGGGGAGTATATTCATAAATCAATTTGTGGTTAAATCCCTACAGAGAATGTATTTCTTCTAAGAAGAACCTTATGTCTTATGTCTATGTCTTTGTGTTTGAAGACAAATGTAATTGATTTTACAAGACTGATCTTTTGATCAGATTAGTTTATTGGATTAGCTCTTTATCATCACCAGGATTTATTTGTTTTCCATGATGTATTTCTTTAGATATTTTTTCAAGGGTTTTTGCACACTGCATGATGTCTCTTAAAAATTAGAACTTATTTTTTTTTAGAGGGAAAATTTTCATGCATAACATGAAAAGTTGGTTAAGGTTCACCGAAAACCAAACACCATCATGCTTCTCATGAGGCACGGAGCAGTCAGTTCAGATTTCCAAGGAACAACCTGTGCCACTGGCATGGGAAGGCTTATGTGAGTGGCAATCCTAAGGACCTGCACAGAGATGATTTAGAGGTGGTGGCTTCACCCAAGTCAGCTCCTCTATAAGGGACACAAGGGGACACTGAGGGCATGATGGAGTCTGAACTTCCTGCTGAGGTCTGCACTGAGGCACTTTTAGCACCTCAGCTGACTGTAGTAAGCAATAACTTTTATTTCAGCTTCATGTGTACAGGCTGTATGTTTCTTTCTTTCATTCTGCCCATATCTTGCATAAGCATTTGTTTTCATAGTCTGCTTTGGATGTTGTGAATTTATGCTTTCATCTGCCTTTCAGCTTAAACTGACATGCATTAAAGATGATTTGAAGGTAACTGGCTTACATAAAGGCATTTTTCTTTGAAAGGATGGTAAATCAAAAAATAGGGAACTAATACAGGAAGTATGCTGCATCCACACTGCTGTTCAGCTTTGCCCTGCAGACGTGCACAGACCATTTTAGGGGTCATAAAGGAAAGAGCTTCAGTGACCAACAACAACCAGGACTCACTGGTGTGCAGCGAGGAAGTAGGAAGCTCCCTGAGACCCTGTGTAGGCTTTGTGGTAAATCTACCTATAATTAGCTTTCACTGCTCCTTATATGGCTACCTGTATGAAGAGAGCTGGCACTGAAAGTGATCAAGTCAGGATACTTAGATGCCTAGTACAACAGACACCTTCTGGCACATGCTCTGGAAAAACTTAGTTCAAGATGCTATCTGACTTTCTAGATTTATGTTGGATTGCTATAAAGAGCTTTAACTATTGCTCAAGGATTTGGATGTTACTGCAGTCTTACCCAGTGTATATGGCAGCATCACGGCATCCAATGCAGTAAGTTCTTGACCTCCTGTCCTCTTGCACATCGATGGGTTAAGCTAGACAGTGCTACTTGAGTTTTATTACTAAATCAAATAGTTGGCAGTGAAACCCAATATCCTTTCAGCTTGTAAAAATCTCATTTAGAAGCAAGAGCGGATAACCATAGGCAAGGATCACTACATTTACCTTTGTTTTCTACTTAAATGCTGACTTATTTGTAGTGATGAGCTAGAAAACACCATTACCTCTATCTAGCCCCACCACTTCTTAGGGCAGTGAAAGAGTGCATCAAATACCTAGTCTTTGTGAAACCAGAAGAGCATGTAAAATATTTCCATTTTGGAAACAAAAATATTTTTGTTGGTATTATCTGTAACTTATCCCCAATCATTTACAGTCAACCATGAGATACAGACCACATTCTCTGCTCATAACATCACTGCTTGGTTTGACATGTCATTCGGGCAACTTCAGGGAGTCTGAACAAAAATGTACTCTTGGTTTCTGAAGAAACACTGGGTGCTGACCTTTGTACTGAGGTTAGTCTCCTGTTATTTCCAACAGCTGTGTTATGAGAAACTCTACAGACATGGAAGGAGAGGCATTTTAAAGTCAGACTTCTATTAAGTAGTGGTTTTGGGACTTGACGGTGGGTTTTCTCCTTTCCTTTTCTTCATCTACTGGAGAGCTACCTCATAACCTAATTGTAATTTATTAAGCTAATTAGAATAGCTGCTAAATCAAGGTGTCGAAAGGACAGTTACAGGGATCTTTAGAGCCTCTCTTTAAGTCTAAATTGGGTTAAAAAGAAACATAGATAAAACAATTCATGCCCATTTCAAGCTATTCTTGATCAGATCCATGTCACTGGGACAGAAGGTGAAGTTACAGTTTAATAGATTTTGATACCAGTAAAAACCACTTTGGTCAAGTATTCTGATTTTGTATACGGGTATTTTATAATGTTACTGCATGTTTCCTGCATTAGTATTTTGCTTCTTGACTTGTCCATAGCATGTCATTTGAGATCATAATTTTAAGGCCTGAAATGATGGAGAAGTAGGTTGCTGCAGTTATATTAGCATCTATACCAAATAAAATGTGCTGTTAAATAAAGATCCTCACGCTGAAAAAGTCCATAAAACTAGAATGTGTTACCTATGCATATAACGAACTGAGATCATAGTTCAAAGTCATCACACTGAGCTTATTGTGATCTCATGGGGCAAAATATAACGGTTCAGAAGGAGTAAAAACATCAGTGTCTAGCCCACTGTGAATCATGAACATGCTTATGTTCATACTTAACTGTAGCCTCTTGCTTTATGTTCATCCTTAACTGTTGTCTCTTGCTGTAAGTGCAACATCCAAATAGTGTCAGAGAAAATAGAATACAGGTAATGAGGAAAGCAGAAAACTCAAGTGGACTGTAAGCATCAATATGCTTGTGCTGTTACTTGTATATAGGGTATGGGAGAAACTAGCATGTTCTCAGAAATGTTATAGGAAAATATTTCTTGACAAAACAGTTTTGTAGAAGAAAAAAAATCACCAAACCCAACAACTTCAAATGTTACAATTCATTTTACTGCTTTCCTAAGAAAAGGGTGCATTTTTACTACATTTAAGTGTAAATTGATTAGAATAAATATGCAAATTAGTTGAAGCTACTCTAGCAATTCAGTTTATTTTTCTTTTGCTTTCTTCACTGTTGTTGTGAGGCAAGTATATTCATTTCTGTGATAAAATTTCTATGTTCACTTTTGAATCAGGGAATTAAAACTGTTAGAACATGTTGGATCTTCATTTTTCAAAAGCTGAATTTTCTTTTCAGCACCCATTAAGAGAATTCATTCTTTCTCTAAACCAATTGCTTCATAGAAAACCTTTTCCTTATAGTCACCAGGTAGCTTTTTTTCCCTCAGAGAGTTTGGAAAAGGTAAAGTAGAAATCAAGCAAACTATTGGAAGGTGATAAAATTTTTACAAGAAAAATAGAGACATTGACTAACTCTTTCTCTAACAATCCCATTATTTGACTTCACTTTGAAAGTAAAAGGGAGGAAAATGTAAATAAAAGAGGAAATAAATTGATAAACCTTTTGTTTCCCCTTAAAGATGCATCTCTTTCAAATCTTTCACCATGCCATGTTTGAAGCAGATTGAAAACATCAAATCTTGTTAAGCTTGTCTCACTCTAATGCAACATGAAAGATACAGCCTGAAGTAATGCATTACGATGTGACTTGTCACATGTGGGAAATTTTAAAAGAAAGCAATTTGCTGATAAAAACAACACAATTAAACAATGGCTGGTTTGAATAAAAATGCAATATTTTCATGACGTGTCTCAGTTTGGGGTTATGGGAAACCCTTTGATCTAAGAAAAGGATTATTTTCTTGTCTGCTGAGAAATGACTAAGGTAGAGAAAGAAGCACTCTACAGAGCAGCTGTTCTCTGCAAAGGCAGTGGTTTGAGGTAGCCAGTGCACATAAATGAATACTTCCACCACTGCAATGGTCAACATGGTCTTATGAAAAAGCAGTGTTTGGAAATGTAAGTATATCGTAAACCTCTGCCACTTGTGGTCATTAGACACCTTAAGGGTCTTTATTCAAAACTCCCAGTGCCCTGCTGTAATCCCAGTTTAGGAAGATGTGTCAGAAAATGGATGTTATCACAATAGTTTTGGTTTTCTGCAGTTATTTTCCTTGCTTGCTGCTTTTGCCTTGCCCATTGCAGATACTTCCCTGTGGACCACTGCAGTGGAACAGGACCTGAGTATCACAAAACCACATCAGCTGCAGATGGGGTGTGCCAGGTTCCTTCAAACAGGGTTTCCATTTCTCTCTCATTCTATTACTTTTCAAAAATCCCCCTCTTCAAAGGAGGACTCTAATTATTACCCAGTTACATAAACCAGTAGGTCTCACCACACTAAGACTGAGCACACAGACAAGGTGTTAAAGACCACAGGTGTTTAGGCTTGTTCCAGAATAGCTTTACCTACTGCTCTTCCTGACAACACCAGCTGGTTCCTCCAGCCTGTGCTGCTGTCACCTGCACCTAGAGTAAACAGAAAAGGCATGGAGTAAGCCTGAGTGGAGCATACAGCTGCACAAATGCCATGTGGTTAGCAGAGGAGTTTAATATAAACTGTTGAGATAACCCGGTGCAAGGGAAACATGAGCTGTATGAGAGGAGGAGAAAGGGCAAAGGCAACGGGACTGCATGGGAGGGGAGCAGAAGCAGTATTTATGGTAGGAAAAGGGATGGTGAGTGTAAGCGTTTGAGTGGCAACCACAAACAGCACCAAAATAAAGGGCAAAATCTTGTTTGCTTTCCCAGATGACAATGATGCTAAAATGATTCACAGCATGCTATTGCTGAGAGCCTCAGAAGATAGAGCAAGACTCTCTTTTATGCAAAGGGAGATGGTCTCATGTCACCTCTCCAAAGCAGCAGAGCCCAGTGACCAAATGGTGTGAGACTGTTGTTGCTATACACAACTGCAGAATACTAGAAATCTGTTTAAACCAGAATGGATTTCTCCTCCTCATTCTGAATTTAAGAAATCACAGTGGAAAATTAAAGCATATGTTTTTAGCAAGTGTAACCAGCCTCTATTTTTATAAACCAACTAAACCATTGTGCATCTAGAAAACCCTAACATGGCTGACAGTTTACTTCTGAGAAGCCAAGCTGGGAATAAAAAGCGTTAGACTTCAAGGACGATTTAGCAAGCAGCAGAAAGACATTTGAATATGTCATGTCTGAAACAGGAGCACAAAAGTGGAAGACAAAGATCAGCAAGTCCAGCTGTGGTCTTTGGCAGCCATGTCACAACATTTGGTCTCTACTCTTTAGAGCCCATGAAGTACTTCTGTGCTCCCTGTTACCAACTAATGGGCTACAGTGAGACAGCAAATACCACAAGTATTTCAGAGAAAGAGAGCAGGGGATGGATAAAAATCATGACTAGCCTCATGCCCTGCCATAGTAGTTCAATCCTACAATTCTTAAGACACAATTTTCACTGCTTTCACTGGACATTTAGGTACTTGGCTCTGAGCATCAGTCCTCTCTCTGTCTTTGGGCTTGTATAGAAAAAGGAGAGGGAATCAGCAATCATTTCTGTGCTAAAGACTTTGGAATGGTAGCGAGAGAGCTGAAAAGAGATGTACATGTGTGTGTTTGTCTCCAACAGTTACGTCCTCAATTCTTTATAGTCATTGGGGTGGCCAGGAGTTAGAAAGAGTGCATATGCGGTTGTGTTCCAGTAACACATTATTTCATTCTTAAAAAAATATGGTCTGTGGGTGAAATTCATCTCTTATGCAAAACTGCGTCACTTTAATGATGTATTGTCAGAGATGAATTTGGGTTTACTCATTTAAATTAGATCCAAGTGACTAGAAAACCCCATGAGCAATTTTAGATAAAAAAACCCAAACCAAAACAAAACATCTGGTAGATGATTAAGTTCCACATATTGAGCTTTTATTAGGAGTAGCTGATGTAACTCTAAGGGAGAGATTGCATGTAAGCAGTGCTCATTTACATATGGTGCCTGACCAGGAGTAGCAAAGAAACAGGCAGGCAGCAAAGCTGCTGTGGGACTTCTTTAACAGAGGATTTGAGATGTAGTGCTTCTTCATTTCTTCCTCCTTTTACGACTGTGGTGTAATTGCAATTTTCAGGAAAAGACCCAGTAAGGTCCCCCCACCCTCTTATATTTGGTATCCTTAAATTAGACATCTATATCGTCTTTGTATAAATGGGCTGGTGCTAGGGAGAAGAGGAATATGACTGCAGGCTATCTGGTTTTCATTAGAAGATCCCTGGGAAGATTCAGGCACCTCTGACCTTCCACATGCTGAAGACAATTCAACTGTGGTATGTGTCAGCTTGAGAAGTAAGCTTGCTCTCAATTAGAGATGACTGTAAGTATGACAGCTTACACATTAGAGGTACTCTCCCAATGAAAAAAACTACCATGAACAGTTTTGCTCCATCAAAAGACCAAAAAAAGAAAGGACATTTGCAACCAACCAGCAACTCAGCAAGAGACCTGGGAGAACCTTTGTAATTCCTTTAATGTGAAGAAAGTCTCTGGACTACACCCAAAGGTGTGGTAAACTGCCAACACTCTCAGTATGTCTGTATTAATTCATACATCCTTACCTTAAAATATACTCTTGACATTCCCAATTATGGAAATCATATAGCTGTACAAACATGACTTGCTTTATTAATATTCTGTACACCACTGTAAAGCAAAAGGCATTAAGCCTGGTGAAATGTGAGGGAACAGATAATCCAGATCTCTGCTGGGTGAGCTGTTTGTGTGCCACTTCTGATGGTGAAAGCCAATGAAGGGCTTGTGTGCCTGCATTGTGGGTGCATGAGGGTAAGGGATGTTCAAGGCAAGAAAATGATAAGGATTTCTGCCACCTCAGATGATGCCTCATGTGCCTTTTCTTTCCCCTCCTGCCCTAAGACAAGGACCTAGAGAGTATTGGTGACACAGATGATGAAGCCATGAAGATGTGGGTGTCTATGTGAATTGTACAAAAGCTGAGACAAGCATCATCCTGAATGCACAGGGAAACTTCTTTGGAAGCATTTGCAAGAGAGATATCTCAATTTTACCAAAAATGGGTGCGATTCCATTTCAGCAGGGCAGTCTAAACCAGGAAAAAAAAAAATGCTTGATATAATTTTCCTTCATTGTCTTTGTCTAGCAGTGCTATCCCAAACTAGCAGCTTTGCTTTTGCATTGCAAATGGGTTTCCAGAATGGAATGGAAATGGAAATGGAATGGAAACCCAGAATGGTTTTCTGCTGTATATGCTCTTGATTATCTTTATTTTTAGACTTCTTTGCTCCAAAGTCTTATTTAAGCCAATAGTAACATTAATTATAACAGGACCGCCTTACTTGCATTAGTAAGAACTACTCAAAGCTTTATCACATTGTGTCCAAGATCCAGAATACAGAAGAATATGTAAGCCAAGAGTTTGGGGAGTTTAACACTTTCCTTGCTTTTAAGCAACTAAATCACAACATAAATAAAATAGACTAACAGGATAATTAAACAGCCTGAATGTAGCAAGGGGGAATATTTCAATAACAAATACTGCTACCCATATACCTCAACAGAATGTGCTAAAGTAAACAAAGTGATAGCATAATTATAGTCGTTCCAGTTATGTTAATTAGGCTATATATATGCTTCATTGATAAGCAACTGTGGTGCAAAGAAATGCTGTAAGCCTGATATTTCCTTGGTTAGCAGCTTTATTGTGCATATGCTGCTGTTATGATCTTGGTTATATTAATGCAGAGCAAAAAAACCCCAAGATACCAACCCAACCCTAAAAATAATAGCAATAATAATGGTATGCAGCACGGCAGGCACAGTGCAAGGTTCAAGCTGAACAGCTCGGTGTGATGTTTATCTCACACTGCATTCAGATTTCCAGAGATTGCCAGCAAGACTTCCCAAGACAACATCCCGATAAACTCAAGTACTCAAACATCGCAGCTCGTTGTGCTCCACAGAGGGAGCCCTTTACACCTGTGTTTTGCTGACTCTGTAGCTCTAATTTTTCAACACTCTGCAAGGTGTTGTTTTGGATTGCAGCTGCTCAGAATTCAGCATCACATCTTTTTCTACAGAAGCATCACTTTTTTTTTTGAGGGGAGGTTTGCTGTGGTTTTTTTTTTCCCCTTTTTTTTTCTGAAGTGCAATATTTCACAAAAACCGTTGTTGATTTCTTAAAATGTTACCTTTTGTGGGAAAAAAACTTTTCATGGAAAGAAATATGGATTTGTTAATTCTTGATGATTGTTTATGAAGAACTTTTTTTGATGAGAAAAAAATAATCTGATAATTTTCAGAAACCCAAAGGAGAAGAAAACACTGTATAAAACAAAATAAAAAAATAAGCTTGACAGTTTTGACAACACATTTTATAGCAGAAAAATCAACAGCTTCTTTTTTAAGACAAACAAACAATATTTTTAAGAGGTTGCCTTCTTAGGATCTTCTTAGGATTTGTCTGAATCTGAAACACGACCTATGACATTTCAAGTCATAATTTCTTTTTTAATTTTTTTTAAATTTTTTCTTTTACTTATTCACAATTTCTAATTTTGAACTGTTCTAAATGTTGAAACACCACCACCATCCAACTTAGGAATTTTAAATGGTTTCCCTGGATCATTAAATCTTTACTGCTACTTGTTTCACACATGTAGTTTGGGCACAGCTCCACTGCTTAGTACAGGATGGTATAAAGATCCCTCAAATAGCCACACCTACACTGTGCTAACATTATGGCATTCCAAGCTCTCTCAAGAATTGTTGTGCATGTTGCAGTAGTATGCAGTGGAGATACTTCCATCTTCTCAGAGCTGGTTGTGGTCTTCCTCCTGCAGTGCTGCTTTGCACTGTGAAGATACATCTCTAGTGGAGAGTTAGGCCCAAAATTGTATGTTAATAGAAAACTCAGCACAGGATCATGTTAGAATATAGGCACTTCAATGAGTTTGGAGAAGTCAAAAAGACCAAACTCCCCCATTTTGAGTTGGAGTTTTTGTAAAGCTGTTACAGTTTTACTTGCATCAGACTGTTTCCCATCTCTCTTCTACTGATAAGAGTCATGACCTCTGTGTCTTGGCCTCTAGATTGCTTTGGAGAGGATACTGCTGCTTGCCTTATTTCTAGTGTCACCTACCACCAACATTTAAAAACACATCTCAAACTTAAAGAATTTATGAGACCTGTTTAAAAATTAAAAAATATACATGTAATAATAATTATCCAGGGTCCATTTTTATTTTCTTCAGCTGCTGATGTGGCTATTACATTTCAGAGTAGTTGGTGTTTCTTCATGAAACAGCACTACTTCAAGTTAAAGGTTCTGGCTCACTCAGCTCTGAAACCTAGCTGCAGACTAAGTGCTGCACAGCAGTTTGTGCAGCAGGAAACAAACACAGCAAACCATCCCCAAAAGCGCACACTTAAAGCAACATCCAGAAACATTTGTCTTGATGTTGCAAGCATTAAAGAATTAGAAGCCCCAAAGAAAATCTACTTTTCTAAAACTATTCCCATGCCAACCCTTTAGTTTTACATTTTTAAATGGTTTAAAATGGTCAAGAATTGGGTTTTTTTTTCTAGGTGTTTGATGTGAAATATTATACACCTATCACACTAAACCTTATATGCCAGTTTCTTTCACTTAAAAAAGTACTTCAAAAAATAATCCAGATCTAAAAAATTACTCCAGGAATAATGAGAGATCTTCTCCAAATTCTACAAATAATGAGGTCCAATCCTGCAAGATACTCAACATCACCTAAAATTTCCTGAATACAAAGAACAGCTTTCAAGAGGCACCCAGTAATTCCTTTCCCTGACTGCACGCCTGGATATTTGAATCATAATTAAATGTGCATGTAGCACTTTTTCACAATATGTTGTGTTTGTGGTTTTAATTATCATCATAAGCACCACAGTTAATCTGTAGTTCAACATGTGAAAACGTTTATATAGTTTTACATGATGGTTTGGTAACACATACAAACATTTAGGTTTAAAGGAACAATGAGGGTTGGGCCGTCATCGTTTTATGAACCCTTACGTCAGCCATCTGGTGACCCTTCCCAGCTCTTTCACCACCTGCAACTCGGCCACCCAAGCTCTTTCTCCTTCTGACCTCACCTCTTCTAGGAAGCAAGAGAAAGAAATCCCTCTCTGTCCAAGCACAGAGGAGAAGCAAACATGAAAGCCAGTCAGAAAGGAGAGTTTGTACAATGCTGAACCCACCAGAGATCAGTGTAGGAGTAATTCTGAAATGACAAAGTCTTGTGCAACACTTAAGGCTGGAAGTGGATTTTACATGAGCAGCACCTTTCTGGCAGTGGACCTTCCTCTTATGCGCTTATTCTAGTGCATGTATGATGCCTGGCTGAGGGGCAGGAAAAGTATGGCAGGGAAGGATGCACAAAGATAGGGAAGATCACTGAGCACAGGCACTTCATTGATCCAACAGCCATGTTGCATTGTGCTGCCAAGCACGAGGTCTCAGGAATGCACAAACACATCAAACCATGTTCTCAACCTCCATCCAAGGGATGCTGGCACTGTCAGAGTGTATCTCTGATTATGCCTACACTTTTGAAAACACGGATTGTTACTTTATGAAGGGAACATACTGAAGAAATAGAAATTAGAATATCCTGAGTGACGGTATTGCAATAGAGAGGATACTGAGGTATATCAACAGACTTGTGAACCTAGCAGAGAATGGGTTTCTATGGCTCCAAGAGCAATGCTGAGACTATGCTGCCTTTGTGCTCTTGCTACTGGGATCTCCCCATAGACTAACCTGCAGGATCAGATGTGTTTTCTTTCCTCTTTACCTATTTTTTCAAGGAGTCAATCCAAATTGCTCATCCTGGAACCAAGGGGTCCATTTCCTGTCTGATGTGGTAGAAGTTAATGACCTCTTGAGGACTGCCCACAGACCAGCAGCAACAACAAAAACAACAAAAATAATAACAGTAATATAAATACTAAAAAGTATAATAATAATGGTAGTAATAATAATACAGGATAAATCTTCATAAAGCCTGTCAGGGAGTTTTCAGCAAAACTGCTGTGCTCTGAGCTTCTCAAGCTGGATATACACAGGGAAAAAACACTGGTACTGGCATTCACCTTTTTTTCTCAAATACCTCTTTTCAATTGATGACAGACATGGTAGAACTACATATAGAGTTGAATTATTTGTGCTGCAGGTTGCCAGAAAACTTCTGGGTAAACTGAATATAAATTGTTGGGGAAAATGTTACAGGAAAGAGCAATAAAAAATAGTACAAATACCAAAAACAATTAATGCAGTGGTAGTTTTTCTTTTAGCAAGGAATTGTAAAAAGTTTTGAAACCATCAGCTACTCATGCATTGTCAACCCAACTTTAGTATAAATAGTTTAAATGTAATGAAGTACATTTTTTGACCACAGAACAGAGACTTGGGGAAATCTTTGTTCTTCCTTCTTAAAATTCTTGTCTGTAATTCGTGAGGGTACTGTGTTTTGTGTGGGGCACCCAGCAGTAGTCTATGCCACACCAATTTAATTTAAAAAGCAACCCCAGAATTTAGGAGACCAAAAGTCCTCCTTGTGTTTTATCACAAAGGCATTACCAAATTGCTTAATATCTCCATGTCCATTCGTGCATAAATCTTTTCCCACTAAGTCTCAGATCACATGTGAGACTTTGAAGAGGTTGTTTCCACTTAAAGGAGTTCTCCTAAAACACTACCCATGGAGATCCAGCAAAATCAAACCACTTCTTTCAGCAACACAAGCCCAGTCAACAATGCTGCCATGATGAGGGAAGTAGCATAAATCTAAATGTTCATGGAAGTCTACAGAGGAAAGAGGGCACAGTTTAAATGGCTGTGAAGAAGCCTCTGTGTGTATGTATCAACATCAGTCTTCAGTGTGTTAAAACAGGAACATATTCACACAAACCCAGTCTATATAGCAACACATCGAGCTCATTCTTCTTCCAGAAAAGCCATGTAATATTTCAAGAACTGTCTCTCATAAGATTTTATAGCAGTATTTCTTGGTCAAAATGCAATAAATGACAAAATACACTATGACTGTGTGTGTATGTGTGTGTGTATGTGCTCAAAACAGCTACATTTTAGTTCCAGGAGATTTTACTCTCCTTATTTGTCCCACCTGATTCCTTCATGGTTGATATGGACATATCAATGTTATTTCTCAGTGCAGTTTATTCTAAGCTTCTCTTTCATTGCAGCCAACAAGCTATTTATTGAGTTCACTGTAACAGGAAAGATATTCTTATTATGGGTCTATTCAAGTTACTCCTGCATACACCTTTTTCCTGTCACTGTTTGCTAACAGGTAGATAAATGAAGTCGTAATCCAGCAGAGATTTATGTTATTACCACAAAAGATGTCCTTTTTATTCAGCAGTTTCACTTGGATTAGGACAAGCAATACATGGAAACTAATAAGGGCAGCACAATGAAAGGCTCTCAAACAAAAAACCGTGGGGAATTTTCTGGGACATTTTAAAGCTCCTAGATGCTCAAAGTCATCTTCCAGCAGTTATCGTCCAGCAGCAGAGGTGGCAGAAGGGAATGTGTGTCAATGAATGTCCCCAGGCACTGCCCTCAGCAGAAAGTCACCTTTGCTGGGCACTTCACTGTGCCCACTGCAAGGACTGATGGCCCTGAGGCACAGGCACGTGCTCCCTCCTGCTGTAACACTGCAGCCCTGCTACAGAAAAAGTGGTGTGAGGGAACATGGGGAGTATTTCCATCAGCACAGCAACCTTCTGCTCATGTGGACCTCCGCATATCTATCGGTGCACCCAGGGGAGAGGGGCAGCAGGTGGAGGAGTATAAGTTCAGCAGGGGGAGCAGGTAAAGGTAATTATCTCCTAGGCTTTCTAGTAAGATGCATCAGAAGACCTTTAGAATCCTTGGAGACTTCTGCTACTAAGTCTGTGATTTGTTTTATTAGGGCTCAGCTCTGTATCCCAGATATTATCTGGCTCTAAGGAGGACTGCAATGAATATGTATAGAGCTGAGAGAATTATTCACACCCTGATGTGGCTGGCAGATACCCAGCAGTTCTGGCCTGCCCTTTCAAGTGATTACAAGTGTTGGATGTTTCACCTATTAAAGTTACGGCAACAGATCCTGGGGTATGCACAGACCTGGTTGCAGTGTTTTGTCTGGATATGCCATCATCAGGGATTTCAAATTATATCTTCCTTAACACATTCTATGGCAGACAATTGCTTGCAATATAACTGTATTTTATAAAGAAGCTTCCAGAACTTAGAGTTGCCCAACCATTGGAGGTGCTGAAGGAGAGAGAACAAGAGGATATATCTGTTTCTCATCCTGACACTTTGAAAACAAATTCCACATTGCTGTAAACGTGTTGGGGAACAACAGAGTAATTGATTCTTGTTGAGTCATTTCTTGTTGCCTCTTTAGAAGAGAAGGCAAAGTATTTTCTTGTCTATTAAACAGAGCTAGACTAAAACTAGGCCAGTTACAGCAGCCCCATCTTGTGGTTCCCAGTTAATATGCCCTGGCCTAGGGCAGCCATTTGTTGTCAGTTTATATTTTTATCACTAAAAAGTTGCAATTCTATTTAACTGGTGCTCTTTCCAGTCTGTTAGATCTCAGGTTTAGTTCAAAATACAATAATCTGAATTGAATAAACCGTGTAAACTCAGGAGTCATTGTCTGAAGACAGAGCAAAAGATGGATAACCTCATTATTGGTAAGGTATAAAATGTCCTTTGTCTTTTAGGAAAGATTTTGATTCGAGTTATTGCCTGCTGTCTAGTTACAGAGAATTTTGCTATTAGTGACAAAGGAAAATTAAAGGACATTGTTGCTATCAGAAGACAGAGGGTGAGAACAGATGGCAAACTCCTGAATGGGCTAACAAAGACCTGGATTTTCTTTAGATTTAAATAGAGATGGGGACAAAACATATCAGGACAATTGCAGCTAAAATGTCCTGACTCCTTAAAGGGCTGTTGAATATACCATTACTCTTGCAAGTATTTACAATATTGTTGATGTTCAATTAACATAGTTTTTACCACCCACTTTCAGATAGATCTTAATTTCAGTGCACAAACAAATCCTTCAGGAAAAAAAAAACAAACGAACAAACAAACAAAACCACAAAACAAACAACCAAAAACCAAACAAAAACCTTCTAATTTCATGCTGCAGGAAAAGCACAAAAATGTTGCTGCTGTCAAAGCTCATGTAAGAATTCTTCATGGGCAAGCTTACAAGGAGTTTACCATCTCTTGAAACAACCTGAAACAGATGCTGAACTACTTGAGGCTTAGTTCCTTGAGGCATTTTTTGTACTGTAAAGTAGCACAACCAGATGTCACTACCTGGAAGGCCTTCAACATCCATTGTACTTAGCATAATGTGAAGATGACCAAACATTATTCTGGGCTGAAGACTAAATGCAGCAGAAAATGTAATTCACCATTAGTTCAGCATGATCTTCTCTGCCAAATCATTAGTATTTGGAACCTGACTTTAGTATGCTGTCACTGATAGAGCTGAAAAGGGGAGTGTGGCTCTGTGATGTGACAGAAAGGAAAATACTGGAGCAGAAGGCCTCACTGGAAGAAGTGTTAAGTTTAAGTGCTGGAGAGCTTGTACTCCAGGATTATTTCTCCTGCACCGATCTGTAGCATCATTGTTCAATAACATACTCACTTCCCTCTAGGAAGAGGATGCAAGGCTCTCCATCATGTTCCAAGTAAGGTACAGCTATACATGCTTCTTTCTTGGTACCCTTTGTATTGCTTTTTCAGTCTTGTCTGCCAGTAATTGAAATTCTCAGTATTGAAATACTTATTTCCTTTCCACTGCAGTCCTATTTTGCAGAATTTTGTCCTGCTCTGTTTTGTCCTCTGCATCTTACAGTTCCATTCTCTCATTCATTACACTTTTGTCATGTTCCTGTTAGCTCCATTTTCTCTTCCTGTTCTCCCCCAGCACTAATGGTCTTCACATCAGGGCAAATGCATAATCCTCTGCAACATCTGCTCCTAGGATTGATCTTAACATCTGCATCCTTTCCACCTTTTCTCCTTAACTTTCACACTCTAATTCCTAACCTAACCTGCTTCTCTCACTTTCTTCTCTCTCCCAGTTTCATTCTCCCAAGTTACTGATTCTCACAGAGGACTGTATGTCTTTGCCTAAATTTTTTCAGTGTTTCCATTGCCAATCAAGACTTTAGGAGGAGACCAAAATGGCATGAAACCATGTTGCATTTAATACTGAGCTGTAATGGTACCAGCCAAATAAATCCCCCTGAATCTGCTGAAATTTTACAACAGCAAATTTCTTCCATGGACCAAACTTCAGTGTTCAAAGGAACTGCAAAAAAAAAAAAAAAAAAAAAAGGAATTTTTTTTGAAAAAAATTTTCCCCCAAATTTTTTTTTTTAAACCAAAAATATTTTTAAAAAAAAAAATAATATTTAAAAAAAAAAAAAAAAAAAAAAAAAAAAAAAAAAAGTGAGATCTTTAGTGAAAAATCTTTCCCCTGAAATTTTATGTCCTAACCAGTATTCATTTGAAGCGATAGTGTCACAGAGCTACGTTTCATTGTATAAATCACTCACTTGGAAATTATTCCAAAAGCAGTTCTAGATTCCGTTCTGTCATCTTCATACAAATTAGAAAAAAAGTGGAAGAAGCACAAAAGGAAGTGTCAATATTCTAAAATCTTATTCAAGGAAATAGATATTCAATTTATTTCTTTCCTTGCTAACCGAAAGTTCAGGGTTTAGCTGTAATTATATACCATCTATTTAAATTTATTTTAGTTTAATTAGAAAAAAAATGGTAAAAATTTTGATTATTGCTAAGCCAGCCTCATTAGGATAGTTTGTCAGGGTTTCTAATATGACAGATCCAAGCATGATTCAAGATTGCAGGGCCTCAAAGGAAGCCCACTGAAAACAGACAGCAGTAGTTATCTATGGTAAGTACTCCTAGGAGTTTTTGTTTTTCAGAGCAAAAACTTGTAACATAACCTCTCTCCCACAGAAAACGCTACTGCGTGGCTTTGTGTCTCCTGAACATCACAGCCAGTCTCTGAATTGGCCACTCCTGCAAACTTATGTTTTCCAAACAGTGTAAAAAATGTTCCCAAATCAAATCCATGCTGAAGGCTCAGAAACAAAGTTCAGTAGTATGTACAGCAGAAATCAGGGTTAATATGAGAGGAGCATACACCACCTTAACTGTAGCAATGCTTTAATAAATGACACTTCTAAAATACAGCAACTGAATTCTGCCAGTATTATTAGTAAGCTGTCTCCTGTACTGAAGGAATGAACAAGGACAATATTGTTACTTATAATTCAGAGCTAGCTTGTATGAAAAAGACATGTGGCATCAGGAAAATGTAATTAATTTGGTGGTGCAAGCCTTCATAAATTATCAAGTATTCCCAATAGCAGTCCTACAAAACTTACAGAGAACATGAGCTGCCTTCAAATTACTTAGTTTGCTTGCTACCAGAATTCTTTTAAGGTGGATAGACACCGACACAGTGTTAAAAATGCTCAAACTATTGCAACGGCTGACATATTGAGCCACCTTTAATTAAGACCATAGTGTTCCTTTGGGCCATACATAAGACTGTAATCTGTGTCCAGAGGCTGTCACTCTCTTCTCTAATGGACTACAGCATACAAAAATTAATTATAGGGGAAAGGTTGCTGCTCCAACTGGGACTGGAGTCTCAAGATTCGAAGGCAAATGTTTTGCTGTTGATCAAAATGAGCAGCTCCATTTGCAACAGCTAGTACAGTTTCTGTCACACAGCACTTAACCCTCACTTTGAGCATTAAAATTAGCAAATTTGTTGCCTGAGGGGAAATTTTTACATTTTTGTTTATTCATTCATTTGTTCATTAAGATGCCATCACATAAGAATCTGAGCACAATTTTGCCTGTCAAAAATGGAAAAAACTTGGATGTGAAGAATCCAAATGGAAACATCAGATAGAGCTCCCAGCCAGGAGATTGTTGTTTGTCTATGCCAACAGATTACAGCTAAACAAAGAATTCAAAATGCTTTTCACTGCTATTTGTTTAATTTTTTAAACAAATTAACCTAAAACGTGACCATGCTTTTTGTGTTTGCTTTCAGCAAATATTCAATGGTAAGTAATTCTATAAGGGTTGCTTGCAGATGCAGTAGATGTTAAGTAAACATTATAAAATATTAGTTAAAACAGAATTTCAAACCATGGATTCTACTGTCTATTGCCCAAGACTGTTGACTTTTTGGATCTCTGAACCAGAGCAAGCAATGCTCTAAGAAACAGAAAGAAAAACAGTCTCTGACAAAGATACCTGTGTGGCAAATTCCAGTCACTTATGCTTATCAAAGAATCATCTTGTGTTGTTAGCTTACCACACAGATTTCATAACTCACCATCAAACTCCCTGAAATAATCTGCTTGGTTAAAGTGCCTCTGCATAGTGTTGACACTGTGTGTTTGTTCCTTCTTACATAAGGAATGTGGGAGAGGTAAACGTGTGTTCTTGCAAATATTTAAGCTGAAGCGAGGGTTTAAGGAGGGAGAAGAAAAAGACATAACCAAAGTAGCGAGCTTGAAGACAAATTGCTGACTAAAAGGAGGAGACAGCAATGACTGTCTTGACACAGGATGGCCCATGCAATTTTTCAACAGATGAACAGCAAAATTCAGAGCTCAGCTGCCAGAATGTATCTGCAGGCCCCCTCCTCCAAACTCAGGATACAAGCAGCTCCCATGGAGCCCCAGGGGAAATCTTTCAAGCACCAGCATTCCCTATTTCAGTAACACCTGAGATGATTAAACGAACAATGAAACTCAGCTGCAAATTTACAGCGAGGTTATAGTCTCCAATCTGAATAGTATTAAGAGGAATGAAATAAAAATGGAATCAATGCTCACAAGGATAATGTAAATCAGATACAAATAAGATTCCATTTTATTTGTCTTTTCTTTGTTTCTTTCTAATAGTGGCACAGTTAGTTGATCAAATGCTCAACACTTATTTTAAAACTCAATGCCTCTATTATTCCAGGAGATTTCCTGGGGGATAGTGGCATAGCAAGTTCCCATTCCTATGAATAAAATGAACCCATGTCTTTGCCTGTAAATGAATTCAAAATGCAAATCAGAATGAAATATGTGGATATGAAATGACAAAAATACTATTCTTATTACCAAAAAATCACAGAAGCAGAAGCATTTATCTATCAGGGCCTTTGTCACAGAAGCAGTGCTGGTGTGGACATCATTGTAGCCCACTGCTTTATTTCTGTACAAAGCTCTTTGCCTGTTAATTCCAGCTCATAATCATATATGTGACATATATGTACTGGTGACCTACATACCATGTATCCTTATTTCCTTGACCAAAGTGCCTGAAATATGTATCCTAATCATTATCCTTTAAATCTAAACATTTTAAGCTACTAGCATCTTTCCCTAGGATCTTAAATGTGTAGGTTTCAGGTTTGGTTCTGCCATTAAATTGTTGCACTGATTTGTTAAAATTCCTCAATGTCAATAAACCAGCTTCTTAGTCTGCTATGTGGAAATACTACACGATTCAGTCTTTCTTGAGTTGCAGCATAATTTGCACAAGCCCAGCCCAGCCTTTATAAAATCTACCTATTCATCAACCAATGTATTTAGTCTGTAACCCTGAAAATAACAGCCAATAAAAAAAATCAAAATCAAAGTTCAGAAGACCCACAGAATTTTCTGATGTTTCTGAAGAATCATGTGTTTCAGTCTTACTAAAAATATAATAAAACTTCAATCATTCTTCAACCATCCTGACAAAAGCCACAGCCACAGTTGCCAGAAGCAGGTCTGAAATTGTTGATGAGCATCTGTGTCTTGGTAGATCCCTCAGTACATGAGAAGCAATTTTTCTCATAATTCCTTCATTTCAAAAAATTAACCCTTCTTTCAGTTGACTGTAAAGCAACAGGCAATAACAGAAGAGAAGAGCATTCAACAGGATTACCTCACGTTTCTGTTCTCATCTTCAATATCAGTATCTGACAAGACTGTGTAGTCAGCCCTTTAATCCTGTTGTCCTGTTGCTCCTGACTTGGAATATACACCAACATGACTGTACAGCAAACACTGAGCCTCTGTCCCCAAAATTCATTTTTTATTTTCAGTACTAAAACTTTCTTGGTAATCTGTGTAATCTGTTCTAGGATATATACAAAATAAGGTTCAAAGGCTTCACAGTGGTTTTTTACATTCGTCTGTCTTGAACAATTTGAGGCCAATGCAAGTGCTTTAAGAATGCCCTGAAAACCTCTCATGAAGCTTGTCAGATCAATATCAATAACCAGCACGAAAGATGTTTGAACTAAGACAATTGGAAGCAAATTTGTTATGATACTGCTATAGTCTTTGAAACAAAGTGTACGGCTGAACTAGAAGCCAGGGCAGAGCACAGGAACTTCAAAGAAGCTCAAAGGAACGTCTCTTTTCTTTCACTACCACTCTTTGCTCAACATTTCATACACTCACTTGGCTTTTAGCTTGTCCTGGGTTTAGCAGTAGCAGTCATTTTTTTCTCTTCCTTAGTAGCTGGTGCAGCTGTGTTTTGTCTCAACCTGGGAACAAAACTGATAACAGGAATGTTTTTAGTTACTGCTCGAATGT
>JBAFWW010043849.1:58712-73365 GCA_036873685.1 Agapornis canus
CACCAGCTACTAAGGAGAAGAAAAACTGACTGCAACTGCTGAACCCAGGACAAAGAGGCATGTGTTTTCCAGGTCTAGTTTCTCCCAGAGAATTAGGAACTAAATCAGAAAGAGATTTGACTTTAGTTAGCAACTAAAGTTGCCAGCTAAACTCTGAAACTTTAGATTGCGAAAGCTCCATAATGCTTTCCTGGAGCTGGCTCTATCAGACAAATAAGGACCTTCTAGGAGCATACTGGTGGAAGTTTGACTTAGGCTCTGAAAGAATTGGCTTTAGTTCCTTCATCTCTCTTTTGAATTTTATCATCAATTTCCTAGGTGATTTCTGAGATATGGTTTTGATTTCTTCAGCATCTCCAGGTAAAACGGACAAAATAAGCAAAGGAGCACAGTTCTCCATCTGAGTGGTGTGAGTATTCATGATCAAGATGGGACACCTGGTTTACAGTCAGCATAGGGTAAAATATTGGCAGTAGTGAGTGTCCACCTAAGTAACGAGAAATTTAGGAATCAAGAGTGGAACCTGTCTTCTGTACTTTGTAGGTGTGATGTAACTGCTGAATACTTCTTAAAATGAGGGGAAGAAGGAATACTACCCTTTTCCAGCTTTTTGGGGAGGATGCTCTTCAGCCATTTTGGCCTGGCAACATCAGGTGACATGAGTACTAATCCTAGCATCATTTTTGAGTATCCTGGCAGGTGTCAGGATGTCTGAGCTACACACTCAGTAGTATAAGGGATTAGGGAGTTCTAGGTGTATCCAGCAGTATGTCTAGTAGATTTAGAAATGTTTACCAGGGAAAAATTATGTCCACCCAGTTTATAGGTGGACACTTAGCTTTTAGGTGGACACAAGGAAGATGAACAAAAGAGGATTCAAGAAATTGTAGGCCCACGGTTCTTCCTGGGGCCTATCATAAGTCAAAAGAAGTATTTGATTGGGAAAAGCCAGCATGGATTTGCTAAGGGTCAATTTTTCTTGACAAACCTGATCACCTTCTATGACAATTTCACCTGACAGGCTGATATGGTGTGAGTGGAGGACAAGTTAATCCCAGGGAGATTTTGGTTGGACACAAGAAGGAAGATTTTAATAATGAGAACAATCAGCCATTGAAATAAGCTGCCCAAGGAAGTGGTGGATTCCCCAACACTGAACACTTTTAAAATTCAGCTGGACAGGGTTCTGAGCCATCTAGCTCAGAAGGAGCTATCTGCCATCTGCCAAGGAAGTTGGACTACATCCTAGAGGTCTCTTCCATTCTTCCACTCCATATTCTGCAGTTCTATACCATTTTCCTGGGTTCAGCAGTAGCAGTGATTTTTCTCCTTCTTAGTAGCTGGTGAAGTGCTGTGGTTTTGACTTTCAGCCTGACAGCAGCAGTGATAACACCGATGTTTTTAGTTGCTGCTTAGTAATGTTTAGACTGATCAAGGACTTTCTGAGTCTCATGCTCTGCTAGGGAGGAGGGGAAGCTGGGAGGAAGCAGAGACAGAACACCTGATCCAAACTAGCCAAAGAGGTATTCCATATCACAGCATGTCATGCCCACTATATAAAGTAGGGGCAGTTACCTGGAAGCACTAGATCACCGCTTGGTATGGCTGGGTATTGGTTGGTGGGTGGTGAGCAGTTGTATTCTCTTCCCTTATTATTTCCCTTATCATTATTATCATTGATGGAAGCAGTAGTGGTTTGTGTTATAGCTTAATTACTGGACTGTTCTTAACTCAACCTGTGGGAGTTACATTCTTTCAATTCTCCTCCCCATCCCTCCAGGAACGGGGGGAGTGAGCGAGTGGCTGCATGGTACTGGATTGTCAGCTGGGCGTAAACCACAACACCCCAGTTGAGGAAATACCATAATTTACAGAAAAGACCACTCATCTATTTTATTAGTGTCACAAGTGTATGAATACAATTTAAAATTCTCTATTTCTAGCTCTGAATAGCTGAATATCCTGCGTCAGATAATTTTTGCCTAATGCATTGATCAAAGGATTAAAGGATTAATGCAGCCTTTTTGATTAGCCCTCAGGATAAGGGAATAGCAAGGTAAGCCATGAGCAGAGGCATCAAAAAGGCATGTGTGCAACATCAGCCCAGGCCGCTGGCATCAACAGGCAGGCATTCCTGCTGGCCATCTCTTAAAGAGGCTGTATAGACAGACAGCTTTGGTCAGGAACAGAATTAGGATGAGTCAGGCTTGCCAATACAGGACTACCAGGACTACCAAAGCAGCAGACAGAACGTTCCTTCTGCCGGGTCTTTGTGCAGAATTGTTTTCCTTTTTGCTGCGGGTCCATCCTTCTACGTAGCCAAATCTTTGCCTTACCCATTACTCTCAGATTCTCAATCCTGAATTTTTCCTCCAGAGTTTTTCACTTTTACTGATTGATTCAGAAAACAGCAAGGACAAAAGGTCCCTTTCAAAACTCAGAAGGTTGCTGTGAGCCTGGGCTGCTCTAGATAGAGAAGTTAGAGTGAAGAGAGATCTAGCACCCATTATCACTAACATCCTATTTCTTTGTCATTATCTCTTAATTATCTTGTCTTGTTTATTTAAACAACAAGGCAATTAAGAGACATTGTCAATGGAACAGAACCCTGGCACAGGCAAATGGTCTCTGCTGTGAGATAAATGCCAAGATATTTAACAGGCAGCAGCATAACATGAGAGTGTTTCCAAAGCACTGGGCAGCGACTGCTGGAAAATGTGTGCCACTGCTACAGCAGGATGTCTTACAGTCTTCTTCATAGTCATTAATTGTCTACTTCTGGGAAGTCTCTTGGAATTTTCTCCAGACATGACTGTACCTTGTGAATACACCTGAAATATTGGGCTGCAGTTTGGCATTACCAAAAGGATGCTGCAAATAGTGAATGCTAGAAACCAGAAAGAACTTGAAGAATAACTGGAATTAGCAGTGGACTTATTAGACGTAGCTAAATATAATTTCAGCAAAAGATTACTCAGGGGATGGGTGGGGTGGTGTAGAGGCACTTTGCTATCTCATCAGACCAACAACCCATCTAACCTAGTGACAGTCCTCTGACAGCACCCAACAGCATATTTTTCAGTCTTTATGGTAGATATTGGCAGGACAATATGTTTATAGGAGAAGTTCCTGCCTAAGATCTAGGTGGTGTTTTCCACCCTGAAGTAGGAAGAGTGATTTGTCAATCCATTGTTTATTTGAATGCAATCACATTAAACACATGCATAGCTCATTTTTTTTTAATACATTTTATTTGTCTCACTGTCTTAAATAAGAATAGAATTTTTCCCTACTAGCTATGAAAAGAGAATCAGCCAGTTTTAGTAAGCATGGGCTTACTAAAATGGGAAAGGAGCTGGATGAATGAAGCAACTTTGAATGGACAGTGGGAAGGAAGGGGTTAGGTCTGAAGTTTGAAGGACTTTGTGGGAGAAGTTGAGAGCAGATGGGATGAGCATCCCACACTGAGCAATTGGGGGACACAGAGTGAGAACTGCCTCACACCCTTGCACCACCCCCACTGCTAAGTTGATGGAAATGCAGTTGTCCCATGGAAAGGTTTTCTCTAGTCTTGTGGCATAATGTGTATTATGGCAAAGGTAGCCTGAAAAGACTTTTTCCAGTTGTCTTAAGTGTACAGAGCTCACATTTTGGGTTTACCTTTATTTTTGCATACCCACTCTTATACAACAGAAATAATAGTAGACTACTCTGGGGTTAGTGCTTGAAAAATTAATGCATTTACTTACTGATATTTTTAACTGCTTATTTACTCCTTGTTGCTCTCTGGGACAAAGGGTCCGCCTCTGGTAGAAACATAGCACTTAGGATTCCAGTTTTAAGATTAGAAAATGCAATTTCAGAAATGGTGTCCGTTTTGGGGTGGAGGCAAAGGGCAAGAAATAAGGTGCAAGGAAGGAGGGAACTAGGTGCTACCAATCGAGAGACACTGTTTATTCTTTAATGCTGTTTTGATATTCTACCTGTAGTTGTATATTTTCTTTTTTCATCACCTATTCTCAGTGATTCAAAACCCTGGGGAAATATCAGAATTTATGTTGCATAGATTATTATGACAAACACCACCACCACCTCTTCTTCCTGCTCTGTCGGATGAGCGAGCTCGATTGCTTGATTATCTAAAGATCATGTCCGACTCCAATTATCATTACTTATTAAATCAAATTTGACACAGAAAAATAATTAAATGCTTAAATCAAGGCATTTTACTTTGTCACACACTTGGGTCTCCTTGCAAGCCTATGGAACAGTTGTTAATATTGAAAATGAGATGCAAGATTGTTCTATATTTATCTCCCCAGCATTTCTAGTCAGCATAATAACGGATGTTTGACAGTAACACGTTGTTGAGCCAGTGAGAATCATTTCTGAAATGAGCACACACCTTCAAAAGTAGACTCACAGAAACCTGGAATCATTCAGAGTGGAACAGATAAATGTTCATTCACCTGGGAGCTGTATTTTGGCTGCCTTATGGCTCAAATAAAAATGAACAATTTTCAAATGAATATAAAAATCATACTTAAAAGACTTCAAATGGAAAGTATGTATGTATTTTCCAGCATCCACATATAAATTAATACGTACCATCTGGGTTACATCTGGTGATATTATAATGTTGTCTCATGAGCAGAATAGGTGTGAGAACCATGAAGAAAAGCTGAGCAGTTCTGGCACTTAAACTGCAAAGGAGACAACATTCATATGTAGCCCCAAAAGTACACTGCCCCTGTCCCTCTACTGCTGCTGCTTTTAGAGTCCTGTTTCCCTTCTTTTCTCCCATATTATTGCCTATAAACTTTCATTTTTTTTTCCCCTAAAAACTACATACATCACCCCCATGATCCAGACTGCTATTTCCTCTAGGTTCTGGGTTCAGCATTTGCAGCAAGTCTTCACACAAGACAGCAGTCACACTCTAAGTGAAACCCACGGGTCTCTCATTTTCTCTGGTGCTCCCACAACAAACATAATCATCTCACCATTCTCTAAAAATTCTGCTTTAAGAGCACACACTTTTGATTTCTCTGGTTGCCTTCAGTCTCTCAGTAAATCTTTCCAGTTGTTAGTGTTTTTCAGTTTCCTCTAAAAGTCTAAATTTGGAAGCTAAGTCATGTAGTAACAGTGAAGCATTTTTGACCATGCGAGAGAAACTCAAATAATTTACTCTACTGGCACATTTAGGATTAACAAAAAGCATGTTGCATGTGAATGAAAATGTATATGATAGCCCATTGCTTCCTCGTTTTCTTTTTTTTTCCTTCAAAATGGCAAACTTTCATTTCATGAAAGAATGTCTGAAAATAAGTGTTGTCTTTGCAAATGTGTGCAGACTGACAACTTCTATACATCTAGCAACATCAGACCAAAGTTGTCTGGCACCTCATCAAGCCAAGTCTCCAGATACTTTGCAGAAGGCTGTACTATGAATTCAGCATATGGTCTATAGTTCCAAACTAAGGACTAAAGATTAAACAAACCATATCTTCATTACTAATATTAAGAATGATATACTTATGACCGGAATGATCTACATATAACCTAGGATAAGACTAGGAGATCAGCACTCTCTGCTGCGTAGAAAGTGCAAGACGAAAACATGGACAGATGAAAGGACTACCTCATGTCTTGCTGTAGACTTCAGACCCTGAGAGCTGATGGACTGTACCACTTCTCAGAAGTCAGGTTTACAGCTGAGAGAAAAAAAAAATACAATCATCTTTACATGTAACTATTTTTATTTTCAGATAAAGTCAGGTGAGGTGTTAATGTGAAAACACTGATCTCAGGAAGCAGGGGAGTGAATTAGATGGCTTAGACTTTTCTGCTCCTTTTCAGCCCTATTTTCTTTGCTTCTGTGGGCTATACAATTTTACTGTGAGAATAGCCTTTTGCCCTGTGCTACAGACAAAACCACCCAGTTCAGGAGCACTTGCATTTCAGAGAAAGTGCCTCTAAGAGCTCTAATGCAGAAATCAAACCTCAGCCACCCTATATTGAGCACAGTGCAGGAGCAGATACCAGACATCTGATTTACTGCATGCGAAAATCAAGTACTTCAGCACAAGTGAGGGAAAACAGCACCCCATTGTTCGTCTGAGTAGATTACTCTCTTTGTGCACATAAACAAAAAGTATGTCTGTTCTTCTACCTTTTCATATAGGTTATGTTCATTAGTAGGATATGCTTTCACCCACAGCTCTGCAGGTTACACATGCAAGAATTTCAGCATGAAAAAAAATGTGGATAGAAAGTCTCTTTTCAGTCTGACTCACCAGACACTAAGTTATACATGAGTCTGGAATGTATTTCTCTCTTAGCAATGCACAAAGGACTGTGTCAGGCCTTGTGCTCTCCCAACATGCTGATATTTGGGAAATCCTGTTTACTTAGGACTTTCTTTAGGTCTTTTCTTGGGTGTAAAATTTTACTCGGAGAGAAGGAGTGTTTACCCTTTTTACTTACTTGTTCAAGCAAATGACCAATCACATTTTAGCCTTCAGAAGGAGGTTTTCATTCTGCGATTAATTCCCTCAAATAATGTCCAAAACCAGGTATCTCAGAAGGTTTCTCTGCAAAAAAAAAAAAAAAGACACAGGGATACCCCAAATTGCCTCCTAATACACCTAAGCAAATCAAGCAGAAGAAATAACATTTTCTCTCCATTTTACATGCAAGAAACTGAGGTTTACAGTAAAACAAAGAGGCTCACTGCTCTTATACACCAGTTTTCACATGAGACAAGTTGTCCTGAATTTAGGCTCATTCTGGCAGGGAGGGATGAAATGGACGGCATCTTTCACTTGGATGAACCGTGGAAAGGTTACCATACTTTTTATTTATTATTTTACTTTTAAATGAAGCATTAAAAAATCTGCCAGGCAGAATATTTTTTCAGCTTTCTTTCCTAACCCTAGAGTGGCTGTAAAACCTCAGCAGTTAAAAATGTTTTTTCTGGCTCCAAGTCTAATGCATCCATAAAAATTCCAATTTAAATAAAGAAAACTTGGTTTGTTCCAGCTCCAGAGTAGATTTAAGAAGTTACATATTTTCTAAAAATGCATTTAATTCTCTCTATAAAAAAAAATCCTTCAATACACCGTGACTGAATAATTTATTGAAAACTCTGTATATTTTCTAATCTTCAATTTATCAACTTTAAACCAGCAGTCTGAGAGCTGATAAAAGAAAAACCGTAGATTAAAAATGTGGCATTGTTTCCCCTCAAGACCAGATTTAGTTCACAGCCTTTTTGGAGGTGTCTGAGGCTGGATTTTCTGTTCTGTTGGACGCAGAGCTCCCTTTGTCTTTATCAAATCCACATATTTTTCAGACAACCTGAAGAGGTTTGAGCTCTCAGTGCTAAGAGAAATGCCATTGAACACTTCTTCCTTTTTGTCTGAAATTGTGATTGTCTTTCTCAGATTAGAAGAGCCTCACAAGATGTGTGGGTCCTTCTGAAAGGATCTATCCTGGGAAATGCACTGCATGATTTCCAGTCTCTTCCAAGCTCCAGTTGGGCTCCCTCTTTGGTCATGAGCAAGTCAGTTAACAATATTCATTTCATTTCCTTCTTTTGCAGAAAGGGAAAACTCATTTTTACTGTCCTTAAGGCGTATTGTGCACAGAGATCAATTTGCATGCTTTCAGCAGACAGCATTTTGCAGATGCTTATTTTAATGGAGCAGTTCTGTAAGTGGGGACAGTGGGTGCTCAGATTGCCCAGGAGGACAGGAGAAAGATGGCAGGGCTCAAGACCAGAGCAGTGTGTGTTGGCTGTGCCTTCTCTCACTGCTGCCCCCTGAACTTTATTGTATTACTGTATCCCACTGGAGGCAGAGGGCATAGATAAAGTTAGGGGTTTGATGGAAGGATCTCCATTCAATGATGTAAATCTGTTCTCTGATTTCTTTTCCATTCCTAAGTGTTCCAAGTGGTCCCAGCCACCTGTGTGCCTCCAAGACTGCTGCCTTGAGAGCCTATGTCTGGCTTATTTTCCCTTACTCCCTCACCTTGTTCATGCCAAGATGCTCTACTGTAAATTCTCCTATTTCCCACCACAGGCAGCTTAGGTCTTGACTATCTCTCCAAATTAAGCATGACCAACTAACTGACTGCCATCCCACTCTCCATTCCTTGGATCAAATACCAGTGAAGGCTCTGGTACATGTCAGGTTCATGTGGGGCTCTGAAACATAAATCCTGTCTCCTGCTGTTGCCACAAGAGATGCAGGATAACAGCTGCTGCCTCACCAGAGGCAACTCCCTCACCAATTCCCATGAGCTCAGAGTACAGCAAAACTGTGCCCAGGGAGCCTCTGCCTCCCCCAGGAGCCAGATACTGGCCACAAAGGGCCAGCAGTGCTCTGCCTTCACAGACAGTCTTGCTGTCTGTCACTTACAGAGCTCAGGTAGTACATTGCATCTCACATCTCACTGGAGCTCTTCTGGGGACTCCTGGAGATGGTCTGTGACTGCAAAATCTCCTAATAAGTCTTTGCAAATACTGACAATAAAAAAGGTACAAGAATGGGCAAGTATACTGTAGTCATCTACACTTGAAATACAGTGAAAGGTATATATCCTCGTCCTTTCTTTTTTTAATATAAAATGACTTTAATTTGATGCCTAGAAGATGCCACTTCTAAGATTCTCAGTTCTGAATAGCATGAAGTGTTATAAGCATGGTTAAGCAGAATCTGTTTATGTTGGAAGTCTAAGGGAATAAAAAATATTTTCACAGGTCTACTAAAAAAATTCCATGATCAGATCTATCTCAAGCTAAAGAGGATTGATGTCAGGGATGGCCATAAAGGCCACAGTCTCTCCTTAGCAGAGAGGAACTGGAATAATTCTTTTGTTGTTTTGTTGTTTTTTTTTTTCCCCACAAAGGACTGTCATGTTCTTCCTAAAATAATGAGTATTTGTTTATTCATATCCAAATCATTTTGACTGGATGTTGATGAAGCCATCCCAAACATGTCTGCTAGTCAAAGACCAGAGAGGCAGTCCCCAGTTACCTCAGTACTGTTTTGTTAAATTCCTGCTTCCTAGCCAGAAGTGCCAACACCCCCTGCTGTGAGAGCTGGAGGAATAAAAGATTAAGGTGTACTCACATGAACATATAATTTAGTGAACTGTGTAGTGGGGACCCTGCATTTACTGCTTCACCTGACCAGTAGCCTCTGCAATCTCAGCAATCCCTATGCTGTCATGGGCAGGGTGTCTGTGATACAAACACAACCAATACAAGTACCAAATGTTGCCACTGATAATTGTCTTTTGTTACATCAATTTAATGAATTGGTTTTCAGGGACATCTGGCTTCCCTGCTTGAGGTGGGGGAAAGGGTGGACTTCCAACAAGGTAGGAAAATGTTGTTCTTCAACACATTTTGTCTCCAAGTATTGTTAATGCTTTCTTCTCTTGCTGCCCCACTTTTCTGCATGGTTGATCCACACTTCGTCATATTCTCTTCCAAACATCCCTACACATAATCTCCTCCCATGTTCCTCATGTTTACACTGAAGCATGGGCTGCAGAGTCCACCCAAGACTTTTTTCTGACTTTCATGATCTCTGCTGAGCTCTTTTCTCATCTAATACTTCACCACAGCTCACAGGAAGGACAGGCACTGCCCAGGGCACAGTGACTCTTGCCACTATTTCCTGAATTACTACACAGAATCAGTGTCTCTCTAGGAGAACTGAGACCTTATTTTCACTAAATGGCCTGTGAAAGCATTTCTATTAGAGATGGTTTGGTATATTATAACTAAGTGGATGGAACAAAGTGAGTGTTTATTTACCCAGGAAAGTTTGGATCAGAGAGAACATCTGGTTTGCATTGAAATCCTCAATTTAAAAAAAACAAAAAGGAAACAAGTCCAGCTGCATTAACAGACACTCAAGGAAGGCAGGTGGCTGACATGATTGCAAGTGAGTTGAAACAGGATCAAAACATGAGCATCCTCTGAAGTCTCAGCTCAAACCATGCCTGGAGAGCATTTTAAGGTCCAATTTACAGGTCTGAATAAGTAAAAAAAAAATTGCTTATAAGTGCTGAGTGCCCAAAGAACTATGTTGATTTTCTGGAGTGTATTTGTTTTCTTGCCATTCATTATAAATCTTATTATCATGTGGGTCAGCCTAAGCACTGAACAAGTTTGAAAAAATTCATGGACCAACATATTTTGCAGTGGGTAAAGTCACAACACTCAGCTTTCTAGAAGTCACAATACAGCAATGCTGGCTAGCTCAGCACAGGCACCAGATATCTGACTTATCTGTCAGTGCTAGGAAGGAGTTTTGAGAAGGATGAATAATGCTAGGACATGCGCATGGCTGAATTGCTCTGAAAGCTGGCACTATGTTCAGCGTCTGCTGCTGCAGCCTCAGAATACAACAGTAATAGAAGGGAAACTTTCTCAGTCTGCTGGTGCTCACCACTGTGATGTGGATCATCTTGCAGTCCCTATGATCACAGCAGAAAATAGTCCTTTCATTTTTAACCAAGGTTAGACCTCCTTTGCAATGCAGGAGATTTGCCCTGTACAGTGCAACAATTTGTCATGGCTATTACATTTGATCTAGAAAACATTCCTTGAGGAAGCAGAAATGCTGCCATAGGAAAGAAAATGTTGAGACAGGCTAAGACTGATGTTCTTCCCAGACATCAGGAGGTACTTTGAAATGGCACTTTCTATCCAGTAATCTTATGTCTTGGCACTGTGTCTTGTTTGTGTATGGGCATTTGTTCCAGTTTTGCTGGTTATGCTGGGCTGCTAGCCTGGAAGCTGAAAATGCCTGGCCCTGAGACTGTGGGTCAGGACCAAGCAATACCAATCCACAAACATGAAACCAATATTCAAGTTAACATTTTTCAAATCAGCAAAGTATATGATAAAAGACTCAGAGAAAGAACTTAGACCCCTTGATCCTCAGTCCCCGCTCTAATAAAGGAGTGATTAACATTACAGTTCATTATTACTTTCAATTTCAATTCCCATATGAAGCTAGAGGAGCTGCAGTACTAGTCACAATCCTATTTTCTGCCTGTCAGTTAAGCAAATGAAGTCCCAAGACAGTCTGACTCACCTTCGTATATAAAAGAAAATTCTTTATTCCAGCACACACCTGTGTCTTTCTTAAAATATCTTTATTCTGAAAAGCAACTGTCAAAAAACTGCACCCTTTCACTCAATTGGTTTATTCCCTGTCTGTATATTTATCTCATGTATTTAGTAGTAAAATAAATTTTTACATTTCCTTCTTTCTCTTCTTAATGTTGACAAAGGTATAAGAGAAAAAGCTGATTTCTGTTCTGGCTCGTATATCACCAAAAGTTTTGTTAAATGTTTCCTAATTCTAGGACCAAATGCTGCCTCCTCAACTATTTGCAGACTCAGAGGACAATTTATTTGCAAAGGTTTAATTGTAAGCAAAATTTGATGTAATGAAGTTTTAATAGCAAAGCTGTATGAGCCAGAAAATGCACAGCTTGAATTTCAGATCCCAAGCTGAGTCTGCAAGTGGAAATGGTTCTAAACTGAGAAAATGTCATTCAAGTCACTCAGGCACAATAAATACGAATTCCTCACCATTCTTTATGCAGTGAAGAACATGTTCATATGAACACTAATGCAGGACTAAGATGCTGATGGCTACTTCTGCATAACCAGGATCATAGTTAACAATACTCTGAGAAGCATTGTGTAAAAACTGTCAAGCTTGATACATAGAAATGCCCAAATGTATTTTCATCAGAGCAGAAGAACTTTGTTTCTCATCTTTCCTACTCTATCAGTTTGTCTCAAGAAAAATGTCTCCTTAGAAATCTTTTATTGGATTATTGTGGCTGCAGTGACATCACCACTCCTGTGCTCAAGGACTCATCTGGAGAGGCAAGCTCTACAGAGGGACAGCCATCAAAATCTCTGATAAAAATCCCTGGGGTGGAGGATAATGAATTGTGCCAGCCAACCAGGAGTTCAAGACTGGATGGCTGTTCTAAGCAACAATAATACATACAGCAATATTCCTAGGAAAAACTGAGACAACAAAGGATTTTTGCCAGATAGGAGTGCTCAACAAATTTCCCAACTCATCATGTACTTTAACAGTGTAGTCTGAAGATCATTTTCAGGTCCTGCTAAAATGTTTGTCCTCATCTTTCTTATAAACCCCCTTTAAATACTGGAAGGCTGCTAGAATGTCTCCTGGTTAGCAACCTCAACTCTCTCAGCCTTTCCACATAGAAGTATTACATCCCTCTGATCATTTTTTTGGCTCTCACCTGCACCTAATCCAACAGATCCATGTCTTTCCTATGCTGAGGGCTCCAGGGGAGGTCTCACTAAAGCAAGTAGAGAATCACCTACTTAGATCTGTTGGTCATGCTTCTTTTGATGCAGCTCAGGATATGGTTAGCCTCTTGGGCTGCAAGTACACATTGTTGGCTTATGTCCAGAATGAATACCAAAGGGCATTGGAATAGATGCTTTCTAATGTCATATTTACATCTGACCAAACATATTAAATAAAATTAAAGTCCAGCTCTGATGCCTTGCTAAATTATGCCATTTTATTTACTGTCATCTTGTATATTAATGGAGATGTCTTCAGAATTTTTCCATAGTAGCTCAGTTCAGTTGTCATGTAATCAGTTATAACCTGCCCTATTTTTGCATAATTAATTTCCCCTAATATTTTGATTTATTTGGCGAAACATACCTTTGTATCTTCAAAGCGTTGCATGAGGTTTTAGCTACTCATATCTCACTAAATTCAATGATACACAAGCTAAAAGCATGAATAGTTCCTACTCTTCAGTGCCTTCTTACTTATAGATAAATGACAAGAACGCCTGTGGTCATCCTTTTCTTCAGGTGCCCCATGTTAACCTGAAACTCAATAAATACAGGATTTTTTTTATACAACCCACAGTCTTTCAAACATTAGTCAATGCATCACAGTACTCTTTGTTTAGTTTCACAGTACGGTGAGAGAAAATACACTGATGGGCTTGTTCATACTTTCTACATGCTTGCCAGTCCTTCAGTTGTGATGGGCTATACAACTACCAGCAACTTTACTGTATATGCATGCATGTAACTAGCACTATTTAAGTGGAACCTCAGGTTTCTCAGCATTTTCTAAATGACCAGACTTCAGTTAAACAAATTCCAATGCTAGTATTTTAACAATGCTGTATAATAAAGAAAGAAAGAGTAACTAATATAAAAAGCATTTCTCCTTGGTATTTTTTTATTCCTTAAGTAAAAAGGGATCCCAGAGTAATAATTATCAATCTTCACTGTACAGAAAAACTACGCATTTCTTATGATTTCTACTGCCCATGTAACATCAGGTGTCCCCTTTTCAAGCATACTTTTATACCCACCTACGGGAAGAAGACAGGCTTCCATTTGCCCTTGTGTCATGCTACTGAGCAAGCAGAGACAGAGGCTCAGAGGGATGAGAGCAGCCTCTTACCTCTCTCTGAGAAAAGATAAGCTATGACTCTGCCAGCTGTTGATGGAAGCAGCTCTCCCAGCCTACTTACTCAAGACTATGGTGAATGAGAGCTGATCTCTGTGTATCACACTTTTGCCTTATGTACCTATTTTTCAAACAGCATCTCAAAGTGAAGGGCAATTTCTTCTGATCAGGCAGTTTTCCTCCTCTCCTCCCCTCCCCTTTTCAAGAAGCAGTGAGGTCATTCTGTTCATTGCTACATTTAAAATTTGTCTTATTGATTCTAGTTATAGAATCTATAGGCCTAACTATAAAGGAGTGAATAATACTGTACATGTGAATTACAGCTGAATTATGCTATGTGCAGAAGTTCAGGTGAAGGCACAGGCTTCCTGTGAAGAACTGAGCAGTCCACCCTTTAACTGTAGATTCTTCTTCCTATTTAAATCAGCTGCTAGAAAGCAAAAAGCCTTTCAAATAATTTAAACACAGAAGGCAAGTTCTCATCTTAAATCCAATGTACAGCACTATGCCAGCTGCTAGAAAGGAAATTAACTCTATCCCAGCCAAAACCAGGACAACATCCATTTCTAAGCTATCGGTGACACTATTCCAAGTAATTAAATACTTCATCACTGGAAACCATAATAAGAATGTGCTAATTTCAGTTCACAGTAGATTCTCAAAGGCAATAAATTACAACTCTATCACACCCCCATCCCTTTTATGATTACTATTCTGCAGTGGAACTAATGTGTTTTCTCTCAAGGCTAAGTAAATGTCTTCTGTTACCACAACCTTATGAAAACCTTTCGTAAGCCTAACAGAAATCAGGTGTCAGTTATGAAATATGAATTTCTGAATTACGTTAGACACTCTCCTGCTGATGGCAAGCAAACAAGACAGTTGTATCAAGGAATTACAGCAATGCACACAGACAATTTTGTTTGCCATGTATTCTACTGATGGTAAGAGCAAATCATAACTTCCAATATAAAGGAGGAGCACCCCCTCACCCAGGAGGGATGGGAAGGAGACTCAAAAGAATGTAACTCCCACAGGCTGAGATAAGAACAGTCCAGTAATTAAGCTATAACACAAACCACTACTGCTACCACCAATGATAATAATGATAAGGGAAATAACAAGGGAAGAGA
>JBAFWW010043849.1:73465-98495 GCA_036873685.1 Agapornis canus
CACCAGCTACTAAGAAGGAGAAAAATGACTGCTACTGCTGAACCCAGGACAGTGATAAATGCTATCTTTCTTATGCCTGACTGCTTCTGAACTGATCTGGAGGCACCAAAGCCCCATGGCACATTGCTTTTAAGAATAAGGAAATCCTGGCTATCCTGAAAGAATCTTAATGGATACAGAAAGACTTACAAACACCAGAGGAAAAGCACTCTCTGTTAAGATTTCTTTCTTGGCTTTTTTTCCCCCCAAATGCATTTCCACATGTCTATGCCCATAGACCGTTATCACGCAAAATACAAGAAACATTGCCTGTGATTATGCTTTCCTTCCACATTCCCTCCTTTAGTCATTCCCTCCACACAAAGTATCAACTCATACCAATGAATCAGAAATCAGGGTAAGACTTGCTGTTGTCTTAGGTTTCTGTAAAACATTTTTAAATGGATACCACAAGAAGGTGCATCCGAGCTCTCTTCTCTTACAGAAAATATATTGTTCATTCTAACTTTTAAGGTTGGCCCCATTACAGATTTATTTCCTATACATTGTCACAGTGGTGTGTAATATGTATACAAATCTTGAACCTTATTTCTACCTTAAAGTAGCTGCAATGTACCCTCCAGATTGCCAACAGAACTGGAAGCAGATGCTTTAGAAAGCATTTGGATTTCAATAAGCAAAGAAGACTTTATTTGGTTAATAGATTATGTGCAGATTTCAGTGGTTGGAATGGAGTCATAAGCCATAAAACTAGAACTTGAGGTAACTTAATGCAGCTTCTTGCTTGTCCAGAGACTTTTTGCAAGATCTTGATCAAGTAATTTAGACTGATAAGTTAAGCATTTCCAATACCTTAGAGATGTATCTAGCTCTTTCTGTTCTTTGAGACAATAAAGCCATCTCACAGCAGCATTCATAGTTAGATTCTTTAAAGTTCCAGAAATGTTCAGATACTACACAGAGGTCTCAGAAATTCTTTTGTTGCTTTCTGAGGCCGTAGCAGCAGATATCATGACTGCTTTCAAACAAAAAAAAAAAAAAACAAAAGAAAGAAAGGAAGCTCTAACAAAAGAATTTCTGATTGTATATGATAAAGGAAGTTTTGCATGTACAGAAAACTGCTTTCTTCCCGGCTATACCTCCTCTAAGTGTGATAAAACCTAAGCTTCTTATAGAAGTAGTCATTTATTGGCTCATTAGAACTGTCTTTCCCTTTTCCCGCAATTCAGAGCCATGCATGGGGGCAGAAGCAGGTCACACATGGTTTGAAAAGATGCCATTTCTTCTTAAGGAGCTGCCAAGAAAGTCTCACATCGTATCTAAGTACTTCCTACTACCTACCAGTTAGCACTACTAACCACAGCCCCCATTTGGTTACTTTCTTCAAAGCATCTTTGTGTGATGACTGAAGCAATCTGTGTTCAAAAAGCTCTAAAGTCCTTAGGGGTTATTGCTGTCATGCCCAAAATCATTTGACCAACTTGGCCTGCAACAATGCCTTTTGCAGAGGGAAAGGGGCCCTCAGGTCCTGCAGTAAATACAAATCAAGTCTTATGACTAAGAGCCATTAAAAAGCTAAAAACATTCACATTTCTAAGATGTTTACAAATTGCAAGACAAACATTTTACAGAATAAAACTGCAGTCCTGGAGCTTAATACTCACTCTGGTATTTCATTACTGCCCCTGTTTTATATTAGCGCACCAAGCAATTTGTATTTGTCTATGGACCTTTTAGTAACGTATACCCAAAGCAATTGCCAAATGTTATTCAGTGCAGCTAATACGTAATAGTTCTAATGAATAATGTTTTTGTTAAGAATGAGGCAAACTGCTATTTATTCAGATGAATTCCAACCAACCATAATGCCTGGGTCTCACTTCTGAGGTATGAATGCAATAATTACCAAACACAGTTCTAAAATGCAATTTGTTAACTTGGAAGAGATTGTGAGATCGTGACATACATTTCAAGTGCCCCCAAGGCTGCTTTTGGTGGTTTGCTGGTTGTTTTTTTTGTTTGTTTGTTTTGGTTTTTTGTTGTTGTTGTTGTTTTGGTTTGGGTTGGTTTTTTTTGTGGTTTTTTTGTTTGTTTGTTTGCTTTGTTTTGTTTTGTTTCTTTTTTCCTTAAGTCTTCATTTATGTAGGCAGGATGTACACTTACTGAATCCATCAGCTGAGTATCTCCCCATCCACTTCTGATGCATGCACCAAGATTTAATAACTGAACACGAGACTTTGAAGTAAACAGTGTTATTACCTAGAAGGTAAAGGAGGAAATGACTTTTCAAAACTGCCCAACTCTTTCTTGTTTTCAATTAGGTTTAGGCTTCAAAGTAACTTCTGGATTTTATGAAAATATCCTCAGAATATGTCCCAGAACAAGGAGGTCATTTGAGTTAGCAAGAAGTAACAGCAGAAGCAACAGCTGTGTATTAGATACAAAAGCTCTGCAGTTTGTTAGTGAACTCAGGGACAGCACAGGGCTGTCAGAACCAGAACAGAACTGCAAGCAGCAGGCTGAGACATGGGGATGGGAGCAGAACAAGAATGATGCTGAGTGGTATCGCTGACTAGACAGAACCAAAAAAATACAAATTTCAGCATTTACGTATTCATTAATTTTTAAAAAGCATATTCAAGCATGTCTTACTGTGGCACAGTGGACTGAGAATTCATTTAAAATTTTATAAAAATTATAATTACATATTTCTGTTGGAGACAAAACTAGAACTAACACTGACAAATGAGATCTAGAACAAAGTAGTTGCAAGCAAAGAATAACTGAAACTAATTCATTAGTGTGGAACTAAAACTGGGCATAAAAATATTTTGGAAACTAGCCTAAAAAGTTTTAAATCATGCAATTTTTAGATCTAAATCTATGTCTAATCATATGAACCTAAGTAACTTACATAATGTTGCATGTATTTCCCATTGCTCTGGACTGTTCAGGACACACACTTTCTTCTGTTTCTCTGCAGTTCCTGCAGAGTTGCAGGCATGTTTTATGCTGGCAGAGATACAAGCATTTTAACTTATGCACACCTAAGTGCAGAAATTTGCAGCCTCATAGCTGGGAGACAGATGATACTGCAGGTGCATTAGTATGAATACAAGTACCACACTATTTTTATCATGACTCACCTGGGAATTTAAATAAGAGGCAGTTTTTCCTTCCGCTGCTGAAAAAGGCCAAGAAAAAACCTCTGGAGAATTCAAACAGCTGGGCTGGAGAAACATTTTTGGTTTGTGCAACTCGTAACTCCTAGCATTTGGAAATGTAAATACTGAGGTAAGGGATGGAAAAGACTTGGGTATGTAACTACTTAGTGATGGAAGAATGTTACAACAGACTGAAGCACTTCTGTGAATATCATGTACAGCCCTGATATTTCCCTTTGTTACTGCAGAATATTTTATTACTAGATGGAAGTGGTCATTTCTGCGGGAACTTCTCACTTACATGACCACAAGGAGGCAATTAATGGTTGAGGAGAGTAGTATCTACCTTAAGGCAATATAGAAGGTAACGCTGTGGCTGTGACACTGATTATATTGAAGCCAGTGGCCTAACTTGGGGACCACAGGAAGAATTTTAGTTCAAACAAAAGTGAAAACTCTTTTGGGCAGGTGTGTGTGTGTGTCCTGAGTCATTCTCTTGATTTGTTTGCATCAGTCTCACACAGCATCTCATTAGCTCAGGTGAGAGCAAGTGGCAGACAGCTGAGAATGAGAAGCTGGTGAGAAGTTGGAAACCTTAAAACTAGTTGTACTTCCTTAAAAACACTGTGCTAAATGGCACCAGTGGAGACCTGATCTGGGGACAGGAGAACTCTGTGGTCCCCTCCAGGAAACCTGCAGCAGACTAGGTTTAACTTGGAGAGGCTGTGGCTTGACTGGTCCATCATAAACTTTTGTGGCAACACTGTACTCTCCAGAAGAATAAACGGTCTCAGGGTGTCCAGCCTTGCCAAAAGAAGCTCAGCCAGACACAGTGTGGTCAGGACAGTACGATTAGTTGATTCAGAGTGGGGAAAAAGACCTAAGTTTATCAGAAAAGGTCAATGTTTGTGCACTGGTTTTGTACATGGGTGCAGAGGCAAGTCACATATGAGGTGAGGCAATGCTATTGCAAATTACTTTGTCTCTCACATTTAACTCCAAATTGTATGTTACATGCATCAGTAGCACCCTTTCAGAACAACTTCTTGCTGATATTTTAAAATGGAAATCTAGTGTGAAAAATGAAAGAAAAAAAAATAAAAGAGGAAAATATCTTTAATGAAAGTTTTCTCTCCTGCCCTCAGGATTCTGCATGGGCTGGGAGCTCCCCCCCAGCCCATCCTGTCCCACCACCCCAGCCAGGAGCAGGGCAGGACAGGGGGCAGTTGGGGCAGCACCAGCCCTGGGCGTCGGGCACCTCCCTGAGGTAAGCCAGGGCTGGAATGGGAGGTCAGGCTGTTTGGGATCATTGCCTCATGTCACCAAAGGAATGGACCATCAAAGGCTGCCCTGTCTCTGTGCCATCCCTGAGCTGGCAGTCAGACACCCCAGAGCAGGATGCTCCCAGAGTCCTCACAGCCCACTAACAAGGCAGGTAAGGATTGCTGGGAGTGCATTTCCTTTGCTAAAAGGAGAGGAAGGAAGAGCAATTTTGATGCCATATCACCTGGTGGCAACTTTCACATTATGTGTGATTTTTGCTCCTGTGATCCATTCCATCTCAAAAGAAGATGAAGGGTGGTAATGAGCAGGGCAGACAACATGGAAGAAAATGAGAAATTAAATAAATGCCTTAACTTTGCTGCCATGAGCCCTGGGAACATTAGGGTACTTCAGCTCCCAGAGGAGCTCATTTCCTCATTGCAGTATCTCCTGTTTCTCTCCAGAAGAAGGGGTTATGTGATTGGCATTGTGTCATTCTTTTACTTCAGAAAGAGAAATTGGCTAATGTCTTAGATATTCCCTAAGTTACTCAGGGCCAGATGAGTTTGGGGGGTGTATCTTCCCCAGGGGGATACCAAGCATGTCTTACCTTACCCATGAATGGGTGACATTCCTCTCTGTACACCCCATACCATGTTCTGTCATGGCTCCAATCCACCAGTTAACATAACCTTCAGAAACTTGCACTAGGAGTCCAGAAAACTAGGAGCAGACAGATTAGTGAGCCTCAGATAAAAATGAGTCTTTATGTGACTTGCCTAGCATCACAGAGGAATCTTGTCTGTAGATATAGTATCCAGCTCCCTAAACTCGCATTTCATTAAACTAACGATGAAATAATTTCTTTACCTGCAATGATGAAATAATTTCTTTACCTACAATCCACTGAACCAGATTCTTAAACTCTTTAGCAAGGATTCTCCAGTTAATGGCAGTCTCCTTCACTACAGCATCATAACTGTATACTAGAGCATCTGATTCTGCTCATCAAATGAGATGAATCTAGCAGAGAAGTTGTAAGCTCATATAAGTAGTCTGCTTCAAAGTGCATACACACATAACAGCAAAATGGTCTTAGATGCAATCTTAATATGGGAATTTTTTTAACTTTTGAAGGCTAAAATTTGTAACCTATTTTTTTGATTTTGAAAAGTGTAGTGTAATTTTGAAATGTCTCATCCAACTATTTTAAGTTGTTAAAGGAATACTTGTAAAATCTGCCTTCTTCAGTAATATGCACACTATTATTATGTTCCACAAGCAAATTAGCTATGAAGGACCAATTATACACTGCCTTTCATGTTAGGTGAGTAATTTCCAAGTGTGGGAAGTGTAATAAGTACATTTCATTCTGAGAGGTAAGTTTTGAGTAGTGTTTTACATCCACCCCATAATTATATTTTCTTAGTGGTAAAGACTATAAGGAGCTCGGAAGAGAAAAGTCAGGACCCATAACCTTAAAGCCAGATTTTGCAGCTTCCACCCACTTAAATGCTCTTTTCTCATTTGTGCCCAGTAACAGAATCAACCTGAATTCATGAGGTACTGCAGTGAAAGACATCTGATGAGTGATGTCAGCTCAAGAGAATCCAGGATCTCTTAATAGCTCTTAAACCAATAAGAGTTTAATACACACAGTGTAAAGCTGGTCCAGAATAAACTGGTGAAGGACCCTGGATGGGCTCAACTCCATTGGGAGCAATGGAGGTAAGCAGTTGTGTGCCTGCAACAACAGCAATAGCCTGTTGCAGCAGGGCTGCAGGCAGGACGGAGTGCCCACTCTACCAGGATGCCCCCAGCACCCTGCACAGTATGTGTGCCTGAGAAGCCAGAGGGAGCTGTTCATGCCAACCCATCTGCCAGCATCATGGTGGGCCTATGGGATGAAGAAGGTAAATCCTTCTAACATGCCAGGTGTGAGTCTGCACCTGCATCCTCTTTGAAACTGTGCCTGCTTCTCCTAGCTGTGGAAAAGTTGTACACAACATGGAATATGAGACTGAAAGCAGTTGGCAGCTGTTTAAGCTCAGGCAACTATTTCATCGTTAGTCTAAGTACACAGTCATGCAAACTGATCACGTTTATTGCTGATTTTGTTTATACTTGCGTATACTAAGGGGTTTTCAGCCAAGAGTAACTCCCTTGTTCAAACCCAACTCATTTGCAGCAGAAGTGATCCTCAACCCTGCTGCATCTGCATGCACCCTTGCGAAAACAGAGGGTGGGTGGCAATAGCAGTGGGAGCAATGCCAATCTTGCCTTGCCAACATGGATGTATACTCCAAAATATCCAGAGCTACTGTATATGGGGAACTGTGGTGAAAAGGACAAACAGATGTGATTTACCTAATTGATGGCCTAATTAAGATCTGAAGAAGAGGTGGGTGATTTAGTGCTGTTGGAAAACAAGTTATTGAAAGGATAGAAAATTAATATAAAAGGTCTCCATGGTGTTTAATAAACAGAATTCACTCAAAAATGTTTTAAATGTTCCAGACCTCATTTTCTACAACAGCTCTGCCAGCCTATGATCACCACATTCAGTACAGAGCCAAGAGAGTACAGCTGGGGTGAGTGGGGGTTGCCACTGACTTTTCTTGTTCTCATCTGTTTGATGTAATGCCTGTCCCTTAGACTGTGACATTAGTCAGTAGACAACATGTTTCTCACTTCAGTGAAACTCGTACACTCATTAGAACGTATTTTGTTCAGCAATTTCCACTCAGTTGCATTTTTAAGTGCTTCAGAACAAGTCATTCTGGGCTGGATGCAGTTTTAAGAGCAGGGAATTGCTAATGCCTAGCCTTGAGGTGGCTCCTCTGGAGTTTACCTCCCACTTTTATTTGCCCATTTGACACTTTTCCATTTCTTTTCCTTTTTCACCACACAAAAATAAACCTCTTTATCTAACAAGGTGTTGTCAAATTCTAGCCACCAAACATAAGCTGCAGCTAGACCATGAGAGAAGCCAGGTGGTAATATCTGTCTCTGGGCCAACCTTGCTGTTAGATTTCTAAAACAGACATTTGGGCAGGGGAGGTTGTAAAGTGAAAAGACAACTTCTGCCTGGCTGTTTGGGAAGTCAGTACACGGTGGGTTTGTCTTTTTCAAAAATATGGTCTTGACACAAGTGTGAAGGGAAGGCAACAATTGTAGGTGACAAGGAAGGATCTTGCACAGCGCGAGTCACCCAGCAGTTTGCCCCATGGGAAAGGAAAACATTTAGTCTAGGGAAGCACTGGTGATAGTCACTGACAGAGCTACCTTTGAAGTCAGCTTTGGTACCACAACCAGGCAAAGGGAGCAAATGTGAGTGACATCAAAGTTGGCTTCTTGTGTAAACTGATCCTACTTTCAAGTTAACTTTCATTATGTATCTGGATAGCTCGTCAAACTGTGACACAGCCATACCATGCTAGTTGTACAGTGGGGAACCACCACCTGTGGGATACTGCCATAGCTATGATCAACCCACATCACTTAGGAAGAGGAAATATTAAAGAATCAGGGTTCCTGTATTAGAGTCTGCAGATGTTTTGTAAGTCCAGTTTCCCACACAGACTCAAAGGGGTTTGGCCCTTCTGAATCAATTCAATCACATTTGATACAGATGCAGAGGTTTCAAAATTAATTCACATCTTTAAAGAATATGAAAAGTTAAGGAGAGAGAGACACTACAAGGCACTCACCTGAAAGTAAGCAGAGAATCTGCTCTGGAGAGAGACTTCATGATTCTTTCCCTACAGGGGAAAAAAGGAGGGAAAAGCCCACAAACAAGGAACAATTTTCCCTCAAATATCAGCCCAAGTAGCCTCTTCTCACTCACCAAAGTCAATCACAAGACAAAGCTTAAGAGAAACTCTGACTCCAGTAGTTCAGATGTGCACAGGGAAGCCTTCTCCTTTGAACCTGCCTCTTCCACTTGGTCAAATTAAAAAAAAAACAAAACAAAACAAAAAAAAAAAAAAACCAAAAAATATAAAAATAATAAAAAAAAAAATTCTAATAAAAAAGATTTTTTGTTTATACTCAAAAAAAAAAAAAAAAAAAAAAACACAACCCAAAACAAAACAAAACAAAAAAAAAAAACAACCCACCAAACCAAAACAAACAAAAAAAAATACAAAGGAGTTGTAATGATTTTCCCAGTGCAGTGCTTGCCTTTAAAGACTTGGGGAATATTGCAGGGAAGGCCTTGAAAAAAAGTGAATGAAAGATATTTTTTGCTGCTGGCTGAAATTAGATGGGTTTTAGGTTGATTTTATTTTAGATTTATGACAAAGCCTGGAGTGTTAGATGTATTGTCTTGTACATTTGTACTAGAAAATGAAATATAATAAATCTAAGAATAAGCCTTATCCAGTCCTTGTTTTATTAGCCCATGGAGATCTGGCCCATAAAATAAACGAACACAGTATCACTGAGTGCTGGACTTTGTTCAGAGTTAGCTGAAAGTTATGCAAAATCATAATGAGATCTGCTAGCTTAAGAAGGACATTAGTCTCCAGCCACCCGTTCTCTCCCCTTCTCTTCTGTGCTCTCTTTATTTCAGGAAGCCTGTGAGATTCTGATCTTCAAAATTTGCAGCCTGTGTACTTCTGAGTGGAGAGATATGAGAAACTATTGATGCGGCTTCATCGTGGGTTTTGAAGTGAGCTAAGGTGTTCACTGTGTTCTCATTGCTAATTGTCCCCAGTTTAGAACTGATCTCATTCAGCACAATAGCAGTTATATTTTTCAGCTATTCAGACAGATTTAAATGGGAATAAATTGTCAGTGTGGTTTGTTTGTTTGTTTGTTTGTTTGTTTTAAGACATCACTTACTGATCCAGTCTTGATACTGGAGAAAAAGGAGCTGGGAAAGATTATTCATTACATTTTCAGTTCTAGATAGTCATGAAGGGATTTGGTGTCTATTTCTACACCTTTAGACTTCCCTCATTTGTTTCCTTATCCTGGATGTTCCTGAGGTATGAGGTTACTGAGTACCTGACTCTGGGACCTGCCAACACCATCAGTGCCAAACAAATTGTCTATGCCTGATGTTCTGGCAGAACTCCCCAAGGAGGCAGCAATCAAGCACCTGTGGCCTCCATGGGGACTTACTACTGCACCCAGAGGTATGACTGCAACAAAAATGCCATGTTTTAACCAGTAATAATGCAGAAAGGATGTTTAGTTGGTAGCCTATGCAGATATCCATGCCTCTGCATCTTCCCTTCTGCTGCTTTATGTTTTGGCTTTGCTGAAGTTATTCCAGGTGTGTCTCTCCTCACTGCTGTGAGACTCCCAGTTACTCTGCAAGAGTAGTACAAGCTGACCCAATGGGAGTACAGATTTAGTGTTTGGAGGCAATTTTTATTTCAGCTTGTGGAAACAGGAAATTCAAGGAACAAACGTGTCATCCAGCCAACTCTTATCAATTGATACAATATCACATCCCTATCCTCGAGTCTACAGATAACTCCAGTTAATTCAGCTAAATATTCCCCAAAACAGTAGAAATTTTTCTAGGAAATCCTTGTAACCACATATTTGGTTCAGGTACCTGCCCCACAAACCCTTCTTAATCTTGTACATTCCCCCCACCTTTCAAGTACATTAGTTCCTATGGCAACAAGGATGCCATTGGCATGGGAGACCACAGTGGCATTCACAATTCCTCTTTAAAGTTCATTTATAAAATAGAAAATCATTTATACTATGGTTTTGTCAAATAAAGAAAGTGTTTATGAGCCAGGTTCAGATCTGCTGATGTGGGTGGGAATTTTGCTACTGCCTTCAGTTGCATCCAGTATGGTCCTTATGCTGCGTACCATATGTCTTGCTAACCACCACACAATCCCTCACCCCAGACTGCTAGCTATTCTCTTTTTTGGAAGGAGAACTAGTGAGACTGATTCAAGCAAAGTGCCCTCATTGTTTATAATGAAGATTAAAAGCATAATTACTCTTAGGGGCTCCTTAGTGACAGGAATTTTTAGTCTTCAGTGAGAGGTGCCAGATGATTTAGTTCTTGACTTCAGGAAAAAGATTTCTGCAGGTATTGTGCTTTCGTCTGCATCCCCACTTCTCACTGACTCCTGGCTGCCATTTTATAGAATAGCATGGGAAATATTTCAGACATGTCGAAGACGGGGTGTGATTCAGTTCGAGATCTCAGTGGGTTGCCGGGATGAAATTGTCGATTGTGAAAAATCTTCCTACACGTTTTCCATATATTTCACATGTCATCCCACAAAAGGAATGGAAATAGAAGAGTCTCTCTTACTGAAGCTGTGAGAAGAGGATAGAAATCAGAGAGGTGAGTAGAGTGTGCCAGAATGCTTCCATTTTACACAAGCCATCCCAGAAGAAAAAAACCTGGGAGCAGTCATCTCCCACACAGTATTTCTTAAAACCTATGCTGCTAGACCTTAGAGTATGAGAAAAATCTATGACACTAATAAAATGCCTTCATTAATCTTTGTGTGCAAGCAGTGTGCTCAAGATAAAAAATATGGAAAGAATAAGACTGCTCTCCAAGAAAGCCCAAGAAAGCTAAAAGGGGAATCAACGGCCAACAGTAAGTTAACAAACAGCATTTTGTCTTGTGTGAACTAGCAGATCAATATTACTGGTGTTTTGAACAAGGTACTTTGGAAGGAGATTTGCAGAGTAAGGGAGTTTCCCCATGAACTGCAATGACGAAAGACTTCCATGTGTAAAAGGAAGCACCTAGATGACCATGTGAAAAGGAATTAATTCTGCAATTCTCTCAGAGACTCCTGAAAAATACTGCCTGAAGCACACTGATCTCTTAAAACCTCTCTGAGATGGCTTCCAGCATCCCACTGAGGCATCTCAGAGGGACAACCGTACTTACGAAGGCAATCAAGGATCTTGTAAAGGGATCATACTAAATCCCAAGAAGCAGCATGTGTTTGTCAAGATCCAGCTTTGTGGTAGCAAAGGGTGCTAAATTTTAGAAATTCAGTGATAAATAGAGAAGGCTACAAGAAGTTTTAATGTCTTACATTAACTTTCTCTTGAACTCTATTCAGCTCTGCCTGACTCTTTATGCAATATGGGACATATTGATATGTGTCAGTTCTGTCTGGAGGGATGTACCAAAAATATATCAATCTTGGTACATTATGAGACTGAATTGAATATTAAATTGTTATTCTACATAGGCAACACATTGCCTAGGTTGACTCACACATACAAAAGAAAACGTCTGACTTAATTTCTGTGCTTTTTATGTCATTTCTGTGCATTTCTGTCATTTTAAGGAGAATCTGGTCTACTTTCACATCTGAAGCTTGTTTCTTGTGAAAGAGAAACAGTGACATCCTGTGGTTCAACTGTAGGAAAAATGTATATTTTATTATTGCCCTTTCTGCATAAATTAACAAGAGCAATTTAAATTTTGGCTATGGAAAATAATTTATTATATACTACCAAACAGCATGTTAAGAGTGCAGTAAGCTTTCTGCATACATAGGATTACAGGAAATTCAAGACCTTTATTTTTAGTTTCATTCTAATCAAAATGGAGTAAAGCTGTTTCAAAATAGATAACAATAACAGAAAATTATTTAGATAATATTAATAATTCAAAAATAGTTGTGAAAAGAGGCTTGCAAAAAACAAAGTCACATCAGGCCTAGAATCTAGCCCTTTCTTTAGTAAACATTCACGGAAACATTTTGAATACCTCTGTTACCAGAACATATTTGAATGAATAGACCTTGCTCAGAATACAATGGCATGTCTCAAGGATAAGATGAGAGCATTAGGAAATGTAGTAGTTGAGCAAAGAATGATAGTATTCATAAAGAAAAAAAAAATCTAACTGTTTGATTTAAAAGGTAATTTTCTCTCATGGGACCTTTTTAAACTATAATACTTTGGTCATTACAGAACTTTTGATGATCCTGTACTGATAGAGATAGCATCTTTAGACCCAGCTGTAACAATTTAAGACAATGTAACAAAAAATATACCAATAAAACTCCACAAAGACCTTGCAGTAGTATAAAAATCAGAAGAACTGAAGAATTCCTTCACTTTGTCATAAACTTAATGTCATATACTGGTGACGTCCTTAAAAACTTGTCTTACGACTTTATCTTCAGATGTATAAATCAGAAAGATTATTTCTGCAGTTTTCCTCATATCAGATTCACACTCTGGATTTCTTTTCCAATATATTTTTTACTATTTGCATATTTCTCAGTTGTGAGGTTGTCCTTTACTTAAATTTAGGGAGTTTTAATCAAGATTCCCAGAGACATGAAGGCGCTGGAACTGTTATATCATGGCTCTCCAGTTTCCGCTACATCTCTTCACAGTGGCAGCAATACAAAGAGCAAATGTTCTCTTGTCCCCTGACTTCCCAACTACAAATGACCTAGTGGATGAGTGAAAATGATGAAGAATGAAGTTGGAAAAGAAAACAAACCTGTTCAGACAGAAAGGTTGAAATGTGTTTCTTGAGCATAAATGATTTTCTCCAGGGCTTCAATTTCATTACTTTTTTTCCCTTCAATGCAAATAATCTCCAAAAGCAAAAGCATATTTACAGGAGAAGAGGGACACCTCTACTTGATGTCAGTGTTGTGCGGGATGCAGACATCTCTGATGGAAGGTGGGAATGCCAAACCATGAGCCGTAAAGAAAGCATTGTTGCAAATGATTATTTCCTATCATTCAAAAGGTATGGACAGGACATTTGGACAGGCTTTTTTTTTAACATATACATATATAAAGACTAATAAACAAATAAACCCACACACACAGCATGGAAAGTGTGCACTGAGATTGCTAATTTCAGAAACAAAAGAATGTGCCATCTAACATTTGCATGTATTTCATTATGTTTGACTGACATATGGTGATCCATAAGCTTGCTGCTAATATAGTGTCTGTGTTTTTTAATTAAATTGATGGTCTTAAAAAAAGTACCTAATTTCCTGAGTAAGGTATAATCTCTTCAATTTTGAATATTGCCTGGTTTCACACCAGCACTGCAGTCGGCCTAAAATTGCTTCAGACTCTAGAAGTTGCTTCAGAATGATTTTTAAATACAGGCTTGTAAAATTATAGTAAAAGACAGAGCAAAACTATAACCAGGGATTTCCCCAAAGAAAAATGAAGGAAAGAACAGCACAGGCTATAATTCAAATTGTCAATTAGATTTGACTCAGAGGAGTTTGAAAATTAAGTTTTTAATTTCTATATACTCTTTCCACTAATCTGTTTGTGAACTTCAGGCTGTCAGCTGAGAAACAAAAGAGAGGCAAACTAGATTTTTTTTGAACCAGAGATTTAATAACTCCCCCAGGTTACAGTGCTCATTATAAAGGGAATGAAGTGCTGGTTCTTGGGCAACAGAGCAAACATCTGCATCCTGCAACAAGCCAGGTGCTTTAAATCAGGTCAAAACCAAAGCAGCCCAAGCAGCAAAATCTGAGCATGTCCTCTGTCTCTCCAGCCTGCCTGGGTCCCTGTTATGATTGTGTCTGCAGCTGGAGAGACCTCCCAGCCGAATAAGCACACCTGGAAACACTGATGGGCAGCAGCTGTCTGGCACCCACAGCGAAATTCCCAGCAGGCATCAGGTGTTTGCCTGACTTTCCCTAGGGGAGCTGCATGCATGTGCACTGTGCAGGCTTTAAAATGTCATTGTTAGTTTGCGTGTCAGTGAATAACATTTAGGCCTTGAATTGAAATGACAAGGGGAAAAAGCATTCTGCAAGAGGTTCTGCTATTGGCAAAAATGCTCACTGCGTTTTGATTGTGAATTTCCTTTCTGTAAATCTTTCAAGTCTCTCTCCTTGTGCACAATAAAATTTTAACTAGCACAGAGCTGAAAACTGTGCACACCTATCACTATGAGCAATGTATCACCTCCATTATATTCTCTTCCCTAGACAGTGTTTTACCAAAGTACAGAATTGATTTTCACACATTTCTTCAAATAATTCTGTGTAATAACAGTTTACATGAACTGCTTATCTGCTCTGTTCTTCCAACTCTGCATTTGCTCATCAAAACTGTATATTGCCTGCCTCCTGACTCCCAAAATGAAGAGAAGCTGTCAAGATAATCACTGTAGTAGATGCCTATTTACACAGAGGTTTGCATACATATACACTTTTTAATATCAGCAGTGTATGTGCAAGAGTATTCACAGCCCTGCAGATATCCTCATGAACAAAAGCTTTCACGCTTGAATGTTTGCAAGTCAAAGGCAGAGCAAATGCCACCAAAGGCTGCTTTTATGAATGGGGATCATGTGGTTTTATTTTACTCCAAAGATTTATGCATCTGGGAGCTATGTTGTATTGCTTGAACAGTGCATTTTTGCTTTGATATGATTTCATCCTCAGCTTGGTCCAGGAGTCATGTATTAAACACTTTCTTTTGCTGGATGAACAAAGCATTGGTTTTGCTCATACTGCCTGTGTTCCTGCCTATAAATGCACAACAGATACCCTCCAAGTTCTACAAAATTGCCTTTTGGGTAAGTCATATGTAAGAATGTTCCCCATTTGTCTAGGTTGTCCCAGACAAGTCCTCCTTTTACCTCCATGATGAATGTCAGGATGCAGGAAGTCCAAAAGCAACCAGAAATCCTACATTTTGTGTATGTGCTGTACACCTGACTCCCCCAGTAGTTTATAGGCTGTACAGATGACAGTGTAAAAGTAGTGTGTACTGGATCCATCTGACTTACTATATGTGCACAGCTGCAGAGCACATGACCAGTACATCAGACATGCTGAGGTTGGGATGCACTTCCAGTCCATGTGTAGGCCATGTGGCTGGTGCATGCACACATATTTCCGTCCAGGAAACCCTTGTCACAAATACGGCTGTCTTAATCTAATCCAGGAGCAGAGTTGGAAATAAGTGCCAATCACTGCAGCTTTTCTGCTTCCTCCTTTAGGTATGTCCTTGACATATTTTAAGCATGTCTTATGAGAGGAGATACTTACTGCATTTATTTGCTAGGGACTGTATTTGGCATTATCAGGGTGGGTTCCAACTCCATGTTCCTAACCATTTAGGACATAGCAGCAGCCAGAAACCTAATGCAGACAGACATGGTCACTACTCTTGTCTGCAGAGACGAGGATCAGTTGCTGAGAATCGGTTACACACACCATCTCCAACAGAGCTTAGCTGTGTATTGTCAAACCCCTCCGAAACCCCTTGCCTCCTGTAAATGGTTTGGCTTGTCTTTGACCATTTCACTTGATATAAACACTGAGCATTTGCTGCTTGCTGTCACACAGTGCTCTCCAATTAGTCATCCACAAATTAGTTGTTAAAGTAAACTAATGCTTTGCTGGTCTTTTCTGCTTCTTTGGTTTTGTGCTCACTGATGAGAAGAACCTGCTTGTTATGGATGGATGAGTTTTTCTCAGGATTTCTGCTTTTACTCAGAATGCTGTCTACAGAACTGGATTGTGGTTTAATGTGACCTCAGCTCTGCACTTTGCTTACATTTACATGTGACTTTTGGATGAGACATTTTTTTCCTAAATGGTATTTAACGCTTCAGATTTTAAAGATGGCTTTCAGCCTTAGAGTCACACAAGCAAAAATGTTCACCAGAGTTACAATTACCGTTCAGCCTTTCCAGGAAATAAGTAACAGTGAAGAGTGTGGCACTGTACCTAGATTTATGTCAGCTGGCCCACTTATGAATTTAATTCAAAAAACCTGTATGCATACATACAAATATGCAATATATTTCAAGAAAAAGCATGCAGTTTGGTGTAGCTTCATGAGTACTAAGACAGCTGACATTCGAGTTATTACAATAACAATACTATAACTCATCCTACAAATTTAAAAGCAGCTAGAAGCTAGAGCTCCAAGCCAATCTTGACTCTGATCCATATCTCCTTAAGTTACCTGGCTGTATTGCAACAGACCATCTGATCAGTGTCAGTACGTTAAAGATCTGTACTGGAGAGATGTGAATTTGCTTTCAGAGTTGATACATGGTGCCTCTTAGCATGTGCAGCAATAGTAGTAAGTCAAGGGATAAAAGCCAAGATGTTTGCTTTCTCTTCTTGACAGCAGAGATTTGATAGCCTTGGTAATGTTATTTCAGTGTTAAGAGAAGTCTCAACATCTTTAGCCCTGCATCTTTAGTTTTTCGACATTGTTAGAGTATATTGATCAGTGACATGCACATTTTCTGGAAAAGGTGGATCTGTTATAGCAGGAGGTAAGATATTTTAATGACTCTGATAGTTAAGTAAGCAGCACTTAAGTAAGAAGTTAAGCAGTAAGTGCTGACAGATCAGAATTATTTTCTTTATATTGTCTACTGTATGTTAATGTAATTTGTGTCTGTCCAGCAAAGATTGTTATCTGATAACATCTAGTTTTATAAGAAAGTCCTCATGAAGTCATTACCAGCAGGTCAAGGGAAGTGACCCTTTTCTGCTACTTTGCACTGATGAGGCCACACCTGGAGTCCTGTGTCCAGTCCTCAGCTCTTTAGTACAAGAGAGATTTGGACATGCTGGAGAGAGTTCAGTCAAGGGCCACAAAGAAGGGTAAGGGTCTGGAACACATCTCCTGTGGGAAAGGGCTGAAAGAGCTGAGGCTATTTATCCTGTAGAAGTTTCAGAGGGGCCTCATCAGTGTGTACAAATATCTGAGAATGCATAGAGGATGGAGCCAGGCTATTTTCAGTGGTGCCTGGTGACAAGAACAGAGTCAATAGGTACAAAGTGAAACACAGGAAAATCCCTCCAAACATCATGAAACACTTTTTTACTGTGAGGGTGACAAAACATTGCCACAGGCTGCCCAGAGAGGCTGTGGAGTCTGTCTTTGGAGATATTCAAAAACTGTCCAGACATTGTCCTGGGCAACTGGCTCTGGGTGGTCCTGCTTGGGCAGGGCAGATTGGAACAGATGACCTCCAGAGGTCCCTTCCAATCTCAGCCATCCTGTGATTCTGGAAAGAAAAAAACAACCTGGATTTTTCAACAGCAAGTTTGCCAGTTTTGGTATCCCCCACCATTCATTTTGGTCATCAAGTGGGACTGTTTGTAACAGCTGTAGCTGTAGGAAGGGACAAGTTGGCTGAGGATGACTGTCTCTCTGGCCTCACCATGCCCTGATTGTTTCACTGCCAAAGCCAGCACTGTAAGAAGGTAGAAGTGAGCACTGTGTGGGAAGTCAATGGAAACTATAACCACGCCTTTGTAAGAAGGCACTTAGGCAGGCACAGTGTTTTCCTCATTATTGCTTCTAGCCTTCACATTGCTGGCATGTCTGCTTGCTCAGAGAAAAGAGAAGGGCTTATGTGCCGGGAGCATGATGACAGTAACCCTAGGGAATGGGACCCCAGCATAAAACCCACGATGTTTTACTTAGACACTTTTTCAGAAAAATGAAAAAACTTAAAACAACATGTATGCCGTTGATGCAGTTTCCCTTGGATTAAAACCAGAACATTAAGCACGTATTTAATCAGTTTTGCTCTCCGTGGGGACGTTAATATTTGGCACTTTCCTCCTTTCAATTAAAAGCTAGTTCTGTACTTCTTAAATAAAGCTAGTCAGGGAATTTCCATGAATCTTTTCTCATAGAAAATGTGTTTTCTGCAAAACTGAACTTTAAGGCAAAGAAATATTAATAGTATTCCTTGAAGTTTCTGAATCTTCACTGGGCAACACTGACTCCAAGGGCAACATTTTGGTTAGTTGAAACACTTCAAATCTGATTAGTTAGACTTTATCTCATGGTCACAAAAGTCAGAGCAAGACCTTCGGAGAGTCTAGTTCAGATAATATATGCCTCAGTTCTTGTTGCAAAAGCTTCCTTGTCTGACCAACAGCTTAGATGTTCCTGAAGTTGAAACATCAGACAAGATCCTGTTGAGCTGGAGATACCAAGTCACAGTGGTAAAATGGGAATGCTGCATTTGAACTACAGTTCCCATGAGTAATTAGAGTCCCTCTGATTCCTGAACCAAAATGTTCAAGCCAACAAACGAAAATTGGACATTTTCTTGTTTGGAAATGATAAGGCCTGATTCAGAAAGTAATTTCCCAGGTCACTAAAGGTTAAGGTCAGGATGAAACAACTGCTCCTTTAGTCTGTTCCTCTGAACATCTCAGAGTACAGCTGTTTATATGGTGTTCACATATTGAGTGAGCTCAGTAATGTGTGTGACTGAAATAAAACTTGTGTTGAGTAAACAAGAGTCTTCCAGAAAAGCAGTCAGGTTTTTTTAGGCACTATCAATGTTTTTTTGGTATTGTGTTGCAGCAGTTACTTGCCCTCACTGCTCAGAGTATGCTTCATGTTTTCTTCTGACTTCATCTGGTCAGAGCTTCCAGCCATAACTCTCGTTGTGGCCATATCTATTTCATTAAAGATTACTTCAACATCCATCTTTTCACTTGAATAAACACACTGAGCTTCAAGCTTGTGAAGGCAAAATAACTTCTTTAGCTTTCAGAAAATCTTGTTTATTCTTTTCCTTCATTTTCCTTTACCCCTTTTTTCCAGTTACTCAACATCTTGCTTAAAAATCTGACTGTACACTCATGTACAATGGTCTCATTTGTCTTACAGCACACACACAGGAGAAAAGTAACTCCTAATTTCTGCCTGTTGCTGACCTGCTTGTATACCTGGGGACTGCATAAGTCATTCGGCTTCCACATCACAGCAGTAAATCATCATGAACTTGAATGAGTATCCATGTCCAATGTCTTATGTTCCCTGCCTTATAGGTACAGTTTCTTTCCATATACTTCATAAACTCTTCTAAGGCACTCTAGCTTTTTATAAAGTACTACAATTCTCCCTTGATGAATTTACCATACAGGAATAAATGTAATATATTCTATGCTCCAAAATGTAATCTGAACTTTGACTTCTTTTCTAATGAAATATACAACTCTCTTGAGAGAAGGATTTTATGAAGAACTCTCTTCCCACCCCCCCCACCTCCCCTTTTTTCTTTTTTGGACAGAACAATACAAAAGCAAACCAGCCAGAACGCAGCCAGACTAAAGGGCAGTGGAGACAAGTTTTCAAATTCTTTTATTTATTCTTTTTTCATTTTTTATCCTTTTCTTTCCTAGTCTCCTCCCCCCCTCCTTTTTGTACAGAATTCTATTATGTGATCTATAAGATCAACTCTGGAAGACTGAAGGAAGCAACAAAAGGCTGGGATGGTTTTCCACAGGGAAAGGAGAACTTCTGTTCTACTTATATATTGTAGAAAGACAAAATAAAAAGGAATAAGTAGAAGAGATACAGGAGTTCACCAAGAGATTCAGATTGGGGTGATCAAGGAGAAAAACAAATCTGTAAAGTCAGAGCTACTCAGAAGAAAGAAGCTCTTATGTATCTTCTCAGAAATAACTGTTCTGCAGTCAGTGAAGGCAAAGGAGTGGGATGCACTGAGGTCGTGGTCTGGTCTTGCAGGTTGAGGTGGGGAGCAGAAGGGAGCACTTTGAACTCCTTCCAGAGACAAACATCTCAGTGCTCTAGAGGGGCTCAATGCTAGCAAGAGGACAGGAATCAGCCTCACTTAGCCCTTGAAAAATAAATACAAGGTTAGGCTTGCAGAACAGCTCTTCTGTGGAAGTGGGCTCTGAAATTATGATTATAACTCAGTGGTCCCCAGAGCAATCCTGACTTAGGCTACTGGCAGCAGGAACACTTCATGCAGCTGCCAATTTTAGTAGTCCAAGCTGCTTCTAAACTTCACTCCTCACAGCCTGGGTTGTGGCAAAGCCACCAAAAAAAATTCCCTTAGATTTCAGTAAACACAAAATTTCACCTGTAGTGCGTTTGTGCCATACCACAATGCTCTATGAGTACAACCAATTACAGATGAAAAGAATCCAGTTCCTTTCTGTTGTCTTCAGTGCTGCATCTTACAGGAATGAAAACCAGATGCAGGGTCTAGCTAGTTAGGGGAGAACCAAACACTGGGTATACCCAGGCAAAGTAATGTTTTTGCATACCTGGTTTTCAACTGAGGCAACACAATATAGATAGAAGCTGAGTGACACTCCTGAGCTTTCAGTTATCAAACCACTTGAAGAGTATGCAAATAAAAGAAGGTTGTGTTCCAAATTTCTTCATGTCATACACATACAAGCAGCTCTCTTTCTTCACCCAGTGTAGCCAGGAAGTGGCTTTCCAGAATTTATAAGACCCCTTCTCTCATGCATCAGCTGGGATTCAAGATGCTTTTATTTGAATTTTGAAATTTTAAAGGAGCAGTGTGCTGTTTGTATGTTGACTGTGTGCCTGCCTGTATCTGTGTGTAAATCTATGTAGAAAAGCTTAATGTAAAGCTTGGGGTAATCATTTGAATATTAGGTAACAGAAGCAACAGGTCAGCCCTTCACTTCCTTCACTTCACTGCGGTTACAGAAAAGCATGACAAGCAGCAAAGCCCAAAGCTATACTTGACCCTGGTTTCTGGATGCTGGCTCTGAATGGTCAATGAACGTTACATCAGAGAAGCCATGAGCCTAAGCCAAAGCCAAAAGAGTTAAAAGGTCAGGAAGGTAAAGAGAATCAGGGCCAGTGCAAGCTTTATAAGTCAGTAAAAGAATTTTAAAGCCATATGCTGCTTAACAGGCACCAGGGTAGAGGGAACGTGAGACTGGAGAAATCTGATCTGTAGATCAAGTCCTAGTAACAAATCTGGCAGCAGCAATATTCAAAACCATCTGCAGCCAGTTTAGCAAACAATCTGGAACACCACCAGGAACAAATTAAAATAGTCAATCCTGGAAGTCATGAAAGCCTGTATGAACAAGAGCCTGAGCAAATGAAATGGTGTTTTCTTGAGAATATCTTGCAATATTCTCAAAAACATCAAAAGGATTTTTTTGCCCTCTCTTTCATATGAAAACAAAAAGCTGAAAGGAGTATCATATGGGTAAGCAGAGAGAAATGCATTGTGGCACTGGAGATCCAAAGCAATCAAAATGCTACAGATTTCACTGGCAGCAATATTAACACAAGTCAGGAAGGGTTCTCCTGTACATTGCAGGGGCTCAGACCCGGATATTCCACTACACTTTGCACCACATGTTGAGTGCAGGAGCTGGGAAGCAAGTCTGCTGAGAAATCCCACGGAGAGGGGTGTGGGTGAGAAAACTGGCTAGCATATGCAGTGCTCCAACATGTAGCATCTGAACTCTCACTACATGGATCTCATAGTGCAGCAGCTCCCCCAGCAAGTGAAAAAAAGTGTGCATGTGTGTAAGAGGTTAGGAGTTTAGGATGCAGCGCCAACAGGAAACGAAAAGGGGGAGAAAAGTAGAAAACCAGATGGTTGTAGGAACTGCAAGGAAACACACTTCCATTAATGCTATCCAGCAAGGAGTGCTCCCTTGTCTGGGATGGCAAATTGTCAAAAAGAACGAGAGAAAGTTCTTCACAAAGGCCCACACATTGGATGCAGCACAGTTGGGGATCTTTGGACTTGTGGACTAGATTAACTCTTTTTGTAGACTATCTTTCTGCTAATTTCACTCCAGGCATGAAAGGCATCTCCTGCTTCTGTGGTCTAGTACTGTCACCCTGCCTTTCCCACTTACAACTCCATCTCGCCCTCCTTTTCATTTGGGGAAAAGAGGGGAAGGTTTTCATTTGTGAGTTTGTCTGATTTTTTCTAATCAAAAGAAAAGCTGAGTGCAATCCAAGTTCCTGGCACTTCAAATTCTCATTGGTTTAGCTGAATATGAGGAGACATGGGAGAGCTCTTTTCACAGAGCAGTTTGACCCACCAGCACAGATGGAGATTCAGAACATAAGATCTGGGCCAGGTTCCTGTTCAGACACTGCAAGATGTGAACAGGAAAGTTTCACACGGTGTCTATGAAAAGGAGCATTAACATTGTATTAAGGTTTTTTGGGTTTTGAGCATCCAGGAGGACAACATGAAAACAAAAAATTAAGTTCAGCTTAATCCTGCTGTGACTCTCTTGTTCCAGTCACTCTCCTCTCAGCTTTTTCTTCAACTCTGGAATTAACAGATATGAAAACAAAATTTTGCCCAGTTTAGTTCCAGACATAAGTCCTATCTCCTTTGCCTTTGACAAGCAAGGGTGAGATTGAAACACTGGTCCTGGTACTGAGGAGGGGTTGTGTTATGGGGCTGTTGTCACAATGATGGAGCTGGCTTATTCCCAAGCACTGCTGCTGCTTTACTTTGACCAGGAGAAGGGTCTTAAGCTCACAACACAGCCAGGGCTGGTCTTGCACCCTGCTGTGAAGAACCACACAGCTCCCACTGGGTGACTGTTTCATTGCTTCGCTCTCTGTTGGTTATGTCATGGCCATTCTTAATCTAGCCCTAAAACTGCAGTCAGAAAAAAATAAAATGAAATGAAAGAGTTATTTATATCCAAGAAGGCACTTTCTGACAGGCTGGGGTAGAGGACGGGAAGCATAGCAGGCACCTATAAAATACTATTTCAATTTGTGTATCAAGACTTTTATTAGCAAAGCGTATGGCAGGCAGCACTCTGGGCTGATGAACTTCACAATAAAAAAACCATAGAGACTGTTCTCTGGCTTTTTAATTGTCCTTTCTAAATCACCCATGGTATGGATTTTGGAATTAAGTGGTTTAATAGCTGACTCAACTGAATGGTTTTGATGATGGTTTTATTCAAATGAAGGATGAGCTGTGTCTGCAGTGCATGCAGCAGAGGGGCTGGGGACTGACTCCCCGGTGGCGGTGCTGATTGAGACAGGAATGACAGGGTGCCAGGAAGCATTTGTGCCTCACACAGAGCCAGGTGGCCCCCCAAGAGCTGCCAGGCAGCTGGATGAGAGTCTCCACCGACCTCTCACTGCTCCTGACCTTCAGTGCTAGAGGCATTGGGAGCAGCAAGGACACCAGCCGAGGCAGGAGCCAAGGAGGGAGTTCACCTTCACCACTCCACCAAGGACACAGAGCTGTTTGCTCTCACATTTCCCCTGTGGATGGAAGGGGCAGGACAGGGTTGATGGCTGTGTTATTTCAGGAGACAGGCAGCTAGCCAAGCCTTACTGATGCTGCTGTGTGAGAGACCAGTTTTGCTGGGTAAGGGGGAGGTAAAACATGCTGCTCTCTGAACCTCTGAAACACCAAGTTTTCTCAATCCTACCTAGCAAGATCACAAAGACAGGTTTAAAAATAGAAAGGATGGCCTGTATTCATTGTCACTTATATCTTAACTCCTCATTTCATGTCCAAACTTCAGTACATCCCATCTTTTGCAATTTTTTTTTTGCAAACTTTAAAATCCCTTATTCATATATATATGAATATATATATATCTATTTTTGAAAATATGGAGAACTTGGAGTCAACCAACCAAACTTGTGAAAATAGAGATAAGTAACAGTTCTTATTTTCTCTGTAAGGCTTCCAACCCACCGTAATATGTAACAGGCTACAACAGGAAACAAACATTTTGCCACAGCTGCTAAACCTCCAGTAAATTAATCAAAGTAGAATTTAAGATAAAAATGCTTAAAAACTTTTATCCAGGGCAGAAAGGGATAAAAGTTTAATAAACTACAATATTTAGGGCAGATTCAATAATTCATGAGATATTCCAAGTCCTCAGGAACTAAATGAGGAAAAAAAAAAAAAACAAAATATTTAGGGAAAATAAAAAAATAAAAAAAAAAATCAAAGACCCAGGAAAATAAAAGAGGAAAAAAAAAAAAAAAACAAAAAAACCAAACAATAGAAGAGACAAAAACCATAGCTAGAGTTCTTACCATGTCTCTTGGGAAGGATATCCTGACTACAGCCCTCAGCACAAAATATCCAGCATAAGAAGCCTGGTTTTCCCTACCTATCATTAAAAGGAGCATGTTTTCATATGCTTCCCATATATGCTGAGAAAGGATGAAAAAACTGTGGATGGTTTTAAGGGGGAAATGGGTGACACAAATAAGATTCAGAAGGGCTGTACCCTGTGTAGAGAGCAGGGGGAAGGGTGTCTCCCCCCACCTCATAAACACACACACACAGATCCTCACCAAATTTAAGCAATAATTGACATCTTTAGACCCTAGGAGAGGGGTACTGGAAACCGCAGGAGGAAATCCATGGACAAATATACATCCAAAACCACACATCTGGATGACCGCAGCAGGTGCATTCTGTATTCATTAAAACACTTCATGAATCTTAGATGAAACTCTGAGGATGAATGTGAAAAAAATATTTATTCTTTATTATTGCATTATTAGTAAAATTACTTTGTTGCTAGGAAAAGATTATTAAAAGATTTTAAAATTACTTTAATTAAGTTGTTAGAAGCCCATTAAGAAGTATCATAATCACATAGCATTATAAATGGAATTCTTTTTCCATGGAAGAAATATTCACTGCTTTCTAAGATTTTCTTCATTATCTGATCCCCTTAAGGGGCAATTATGATTCAAACTATTCACAGGTCTGTGTCTTCGTTGAGTAATCACACTAAACTACTTTCTCACCTGTGTACTGACATAGAATCATAGAATCAGAATCATAGAATCATAGAATAGTTAGGGTTGGAAAGGACCTTAAGACCATC
>JBAFWW010043850.1:0-21499 GCA_036873685.1 Agapornis canus
GAACTAGATGATCTTAAGGTCCTTTCCAACCCTAACTATGATTCTATGATTCTATTCTATTCTATGAAATGCATGCATAATTTCATGGTTCTTAAGATAATTGAATTGAGGGATGTGTTCCTAAAAGTGATACAGAAAAACAGGCGGAATCATAAGGAAAGACAAAAATTGAACTATTCCTGGTTTAATTTTCAAAGAAAGGTAGGAGATGTGAGGACTCATTTTTCTGAAAATGTGGCAAGCTGTAGCAGAAGAAGCTGCCTGAGGATGGCAGGCAGACTGAGCTTTGTAAGTGTTGTGTTTATGAATGACCAAGAGAGCAAATAAGTTCACTCTGGAGGAGCACATGCAGGAAAAAGATGTGATCAAGAATGAATTCTACTTTATCACTGAAGAGCAGAGAGCAGGAAAAGCAGATCTAACCAAAATAATGATAAAACCATGGGGAGTGAAAGTAGTACAGATAAAAATTTTAAAAGAGTAATGGTATCTGTTCTTAATTTAAAAGATCACCTGCTTCCCTGTCTTTTAACATTTTATTTCTTCTTTTTTTAGCTAATGTAATTCAATAGACAATTTTTCTTTTAAATTCTCAGTCTTGGAAAAACATACGGATGACCTTCTAGTTGGGCCTCGATGTTGGGCAGGTTGCCCATGAAGTTCTTTCTCACAGAACAGTGTAGAGCCACTGGCACTTCTTAAAAAGATAACATTAATCTCCCAAGGAGAGAGTTGAACTGAGCAAAACCAGCCACTGAGGAATTGTCTTTCCTTTTCCTTCCCATTGGTGACTGAAATCATATTGCCAGCACACTTTGGTCTGAGCTTTGTGATTGGTAGGTTTGAATAGGAAATATGGTGGGATCCCTGAACATCTATTAAGATAAGGGAAACAGCTATTGCAGATTATTTGAGTTCTCTTTTTTTGTTTGTTTGTTTTTTTGTTTGTTTGGGTTTTTGTTTGTTTGTTTGTTTTTGGTTTTTTTTTTGTTATAACTGCTTGTACATTTTTCTTTTCCTCAGTAAATGTCCAAAATAAACTTTTATTAGAATATATTTGACAAACAAGTATGTTTGATTTGAAATTGCTTTTGAATGAATGTTCTACTTGGGTTTTAATCTCTCTCAGTTGTAATTAGCTTTCCCTTTGTGGTATGCAATACAGTATTTTAATTCCAGCTTGAAATTGTTTAAAGGGAAACTATGAGTGTTTTCTCATCCTTTTGGCTTAAAATTTTACACATTTACAACAGTTCTTTTTCAGGATGTTTGCATTTTTGCCTTTTAGTTGGCAGTCAGTTTTGCTGCATCTGGGTTTATTTTATGATCTCTGGAAGTGGTGTGCTGAGAACTGGAAGAACCTACATTGAACTCTGCCATCTACTGAGATATTTCCAGCATGCACCAAGAGGGTGGCTGGATGGTGTAAAATTATGGATGTAAAAACATCGTGTTTAGTGTTTCCAGGGTGACATTTGTCTTAAGATTTCCTGCAACTGCCACAGAAGCTTTATTCTTTCACCTATTTGTGATACCGTTTTCTTTTTTAATTCTTTAAGTTCCTTGGACATGTTTAACCTGGAACATAATGAATTATTTTTACTCAGTTATTTTAGGGTTAATTTCTCTGTTTGGTTTTAATATATTTCTATTTGGTTTTACTTATGGTTTAAGGCCCAGTGTTATGGTTTATTAGGTTCACTGGGTTTTAAGATTCTTTTTTGAGATCTGTTTCCCTCATTTTTTAATACTTAGGTGCTGTGTGGTGAAGTATGGAATCCAACCTATATCCATGTACTTCATACAGTTACTTTACAGAAAACTATTTCTATTCCTAAAAGTGAAATTTGGACTTGTTTTAAAAATCTGCACGAAAACCAAATAATTCTAAATATAATGTGTATGGATATAGGAACAGATGTGAAAGCTCGTGGCATAACTTATCATTTAAATGCTTCAACAATCTTTACACAGAATGTCAATCTTTCACATTTTCCCACCACTTTTTCAGAATTCAGTGTTTCTAGTGCTTAATATCTCATGGGTTTGGATTTTGTTTTACTTCTACATTGCAATTTGGAAAGCAAGGAGTCCTCCTTTAAGACTAAGTGTTGAATATTTCAATGTTTTTAGTGTAAAATTCTTCAGGGAGGGGGCTGTTGTGAAGTGCTGGTGTGATGCCTCCTCTGCCCCTGAAGGTTACATCAAGAAGAACAGGGGCACTGGAGCACTCTGGTAGGGTGGGTGCTGTCTCCTTAAAAAAAAAAACATCCAAATGCTGTACTGTATTGAGTATGAGGGAATCATAACTCTTTCCATTATGAAATGTTTATACTTCACTGTAGATGTTATAAAAAGCTCCCTAATGGTGTAATATATAAAAAGAATACTGGAAACAGTCAGACAGCTCTAATAAGGTTATGTACAAATGAAACCTGTCCACATTTATTCCCTTTACCAAACAGCATGTGGGGAACTGGGAGTACTTAACCAAAAGAAGTTTTCTTGATTGAAAACTGCTTTTTCAGCTTGCAGATCTCCTCCTCCCTCTCCCTCCTCTCAATGGAAAAAACAACAGCCCTGAAGGAAATAAAGAAATATATCCTCTCTTGAGGCTTCGCCCCCGTCCCTGAACAATCCTTCTACAGCTCCCAGCAGCAACTTCTGCTTCCTGCAGCCTGAATAAACTCTATTTAAAAAAAAAAAAATAATTGAGCTGAAAAGCATTATTTCTCTGTGTGGTAATGAATTGAGTGTGGCAATATACTGCGTTACAGTTTTATCCTTGGCATGCCACCATCTGGAACAGCTCTCTGCGACTCTCATTGAGTACATCAGGGAGCCAATGGTCTGTTGTACAAAACTGAACAAAATAGCACTCTGGCTTTGCAAGGATCCTCAGAAAGTTTTCCTACAGATTTTTCTTTGAATAGTTTTCATTTTCATGCTTTTTGGAAAGTTGAAGTGTAGCTTGCAAAGTTCTAGTAAGAAAGACCAGATAAAGGTGATCTGTAGATCCATTTGTAGGGAAATATGGCCATTCCTTGTGAATCTTTTAGAATATAATGCATTTATATAATAACACATTTATATTTACTACTGTATTTTAATTCCTGTACCTATTGTTCCTGAAATCATGGTGTGTTCATATTGTACAAAGCCTTACTCAGTAAAATGGAATATGTTGTTTTGTTACTCCACAGCAAAGAAACATTGCATGGCATTTTTAATAAGATGAAAATTAGTTTTACTGAGCCATAATTATATAACAATACCCATTCTGTAAAGCCAGATGTTGTATGTTTGTTCATTGTCTAATTTTGCTCATTAGATAGTCCTCACAATGATGCTATGTTTCAGTGTCCCACAATGTGTCTTTGCAACACCTCAGAATGCTGAAAGGATGTGAACTGTTTTGCCCACTGGGAGCTGGAGGTTTAGGCATGATGGTGTCACTAGTAGTTAGATATCCTAGTACATTTGTGAGTCAATGATTAACTGATTTATACAACTACATGGGAAATCTGCAAGTCAAAGTTCTAAGTTAGCATGCTAACCAACATAACATCTTTAGTTTTGCATGCCTCGCACTACTAGAGAGCCGTTTGATTTTGTGGCCTATTCCACCCTAATACTTGGGGTTTTTAGCTTTCTAAGTTGCAAAATTCTTTGTGAGGATGTATCTCTCTGTGGATAGTAAACTTACATGGCATAAATGAGCTACTGATGGTCATTCATTAATTGAATGTAGGAGTTGCTTCCTGGCTTGTGTATTTTTTAAGTATATAAAGACTTAAACTCTAGATTCAGTAAGTTATTATTAATTAAAAAAAAAATATAATTAAGAGGAAGGCATTTCCAGGTTTCACATCTAGGTTATGTATAGCTCTTGCCGGCCAGTGTTTTCTGTTTGTTTTGATTATGTTTTTTCCACATAAGAAGGCCAAGTTACAGTCCTTCTCATGCATTTTCACAGCTTATCCCGTCTCACATCATCACATTTCTTAATTAGTGCAACATCATCTTTTTGGCAGTACTTCCTGCTCATATAACTTCAACGCGCTTCTGAGAGAATGTAATCAAATGCTGATGATTTGATTTGATGTAATCAAATGTTGTTGCTTTGATTACAAGATTCTGTTATTCACTTTTTTCCTCTCTTCTTTCCACAACATTTTTTGTCATATTAATTATTGCATATGCCTTTGCTTTCAAGGTACTTCCAGACTCCTGTATCTATCCATTTCCCTTTACATGTCTTCTCACATTTATTTTGACACACCTATGCTCACTGCTCATCAGACCTCATCATATGAGTTACCATGCCTGCTGCATTTAATTTTCTAAGAATCACTTTCTTGCTTACACCTAGGCTAACCTGTATGTTATAAAAGCATTTCCTGTGAACATTCACAAAGTTATTGCAATGTCTTCTTCCAAATCCTTCCAAAAAATTCATTTCTGCTATACTGTAATATAAAAACTCATAAGACAGCTTTCAATTTGCCACTGTACAGATATGATTACCTATGGTGCTGTTAGTTGTTCCCTTGTAGTTCCCTGTGTGTGAGCGTATTTGTTTCTTATACTTAAATTGTAAGCCTTTGAGGACAAAGACCATTTTTGTCCCATGCTTTTATAGTGTGGATCTGTGCTCCATAACTAGAGTTCATGTGATCATGCAGACATAGCCCAAATTCAGCACTGAGTAAAAGGCACTTCCAGGCCTGATCACAACTGCTTTGCTGCCTTGTTCCTTTGTGTTAGCATATGGTCTTTCAGATGTGCTGTACTTTTAAGTATAGATGATCAACTGCTTTAACATCTCTAAAAGTACTAGCTTTTTCTTTTTTTTCCAAGACAAATATATAACAGATGCATAAATGAACCATGGAATGAATGTGCTGCAGACATAGAGCCATCATTACGCTCTTCACAATCAAGTTTTTTCATAAGCTCATGTGGCGTACACCTGTGTTAAGTTAATGGTGCACTTAGGTGCAGTGTGGAAGACTTAATAATTCAAAGTGGAATTTGTTTCTTTGTTCCTTTTGTACTCTTTCTCATATCCTCCCCATTCATTATTTACCGTGCTCTGTTTGCCTTCTGTTTGTACTTACAATTATTTTGCTAATACTTATTTGGCTGAACTTCAAAATCACCAACTAGAGATATGGAAGCAGGATAGTGATACCACATAGGATGATAAAAAAAAAAATAATCAGCATGCAATCTGTATTATGGAAAATGTGCATTAATATTCACTGTACTGAGTATCTACTAGAATAACATTTGGAAATTAAGAAATGAGAATATACATGAGTTGAAAAATAATTTAAACAATGATTGAACAGAGCTAATTGTGCATTTGGGGTTCAACAAGTAACTTGCTACTACAGCTCTGTTTTGTATATTACAATCATACTTACTAGCATTTTTATGCCCCTTCAAGTAGAGGTTTTCTAGTGTATAGTTGTGTGTTTTTTCATAAAATAGTTCTACTACTTAGTTCTTTCATTTTCCTCAAAAACAAAAGCATTTCTTTCCCATCCGATTGAAAAGGGGAAATAGGAATTGGATAAAAAACCATCTGGTTTAAATTTAAACTGAAGGTGATGGCAGGGAGAGGAACATTTGTAGAACTTGCAAAATCTAAAGCTGTTTTCTCAGTTGAAGGTGTACACTAACCACTGATGGCTCTGCTTTATTAATTTGGGGATCTAATTGGACTAATCTTGCTTTAAAAAACATTGTTAAAGATCAGCAGAACTGCAGCTGACCAAAAAGGTAAAGCTTTTATTGTAAGATGGTAGGTTTCTCAAACTCAGTAATTGGCTTGCACTTTAAGCATACTGCGTACTACATACAGTAGCTTGCAGCCTGCCCAGCAGTATTTGTGAAGGTCATTTGAAGCACAAGTTTATTAGACCTGTGCTCAGTAATTACTAGCTCTGTGCCCTATAGCATCTGCTATTAACTTCTGTATGCTGTTGCCCTTAATGAATTGAAAAGGCTTCAGACCTACGCACGTTTGATAGTTCATATTCCTTATAGATTACCATGCTTTCTACCTGTTTTAAGGCCACTTCTGCAAATTGTTAGTAGAATTTGAACATCAAAATAGTCTAAGCAACAAATTGTCATCTATGGATTTTGAATCTTTTGAAGTTGGCAGAATAACAGTCATGTTATGAAAGCTATTGGATTTATTTTTGGCCTAACTTTTGGCCAACAAATCATCATCATTTGAGATTGTTTACTTTTCAACAGAATCCATTTCAGAACCATTACCTTTACTAGATTGTGTATATCAATACTAGTCTTAATCATGAGATTTAATCACCTATTCCACATGCAGTCCAGAGATTTCTGTGTAGACAGGCATACAACCATATTGTTGTAATGACATTAACAAGGATAACTCTAGATGATGGTAAAGACTAATTGTCTAATTGCACAGTATGTGCACCTGGCTCACTTGTGCGATTTATGCTGATGTCCAAACCACCATGTGTCCACTACTGATGATAGATGAAAGGAAACGCAGGGGTACCTAACTGACATGCAGATACATCTGAAGAATTCTGCATAGATATATTTTCTTCTATATGGCAGTGTAGTTTGGTCTTTTCTTTTATACCATTATAGATACCTGCATAATATAGTGTATACTTTTAGCTCACATTATTTCACGGTTGATAACTTTGTATTTTGTATACATAGGAAAATTTACCATGGACTAAAACTTCTTAGTGTTTTTTAGAGTTCTCTTTGGTGAAATGCAGATATTTAGCATTTCTATAAATGATGTTAGCTGAAAAGAATTACCTATTTTGATAGAAGGGTTCTCCCAGGAATTTGAACTGCATCCTCTTTTAGGACTGAACACCATCTTGATCTCATTATATTATTTTTTTTTTTCCTGATCAGAGGCTCTCAGATGGCATTTTGTGGCAATAGTTTATTTGACCCGACCCAGAAGATTCTGGCTATTTGGAATGTGTTGTCATAAGCTATTAGTGATCCATCTATAACAGAGTTGTGCCTCTAGGCTTAGCATTTGGCTAAAAGGGAAAAAAAAAAAAAAGAAAGAAACAAATGTAATTATCAAGTTTATTGCACGCATATTATTGGCAAGCAAATGGTGATATTTAGATTGAAAGTTATCAACAAAGAAAAAACAATGACAGAACCATTGAAGATGACTGACATATCTCAATTTTCAAGGCATTTTAAACATTGTGGGCAGTAGTTACTATAAATTTAATGAGTAAACCCCTGAGTTTCATGGGATTTGATAGTTTAATATTTCATGTCTTTGATTTTTGTGTCAGTTATGTTGTTGCGTGCAGGATATTTTCACCACAGACTTTGAATACCATGAATTCAAACATTGTACAGTCTTCAGGACAGCTTTTTATGAAATGAAGGGCATGCACAGTCAAGTTTGAAAAATACTGATAATAAAGTTTGTATCTTTGTGCAAATAATTACATATAGTTCATTAAACAGTAGAAGAAGCAGTGTCACACTTGTCTGCCTGGAGATGTGTTGAAAAGACAAATATTTAGATATACTTCTGTGAAATGAAGGTAGAAGTCTGCCTGCAAGATGGGAATTAACATGATTTATAATGAAGATTATATTTAATGCATGTTGAGGAAGCAATCAAGTGCCAAAGTGGTGTTGAAGCAGTTTTGCACCTATGCTGAATGTAAAGAAGAATATAAGAAGCTTTTCCCCCTCAACAATACATAATGTAATTTCATCTTTTGTTTGTTTTATTAGCATAAGGAGGCATCAAGAAAGGCGAGCGATTCTGACTCCAATTCTAACAGATTTCACAGTTCGAATAACAGCAGCTCCTGCAATTATTTTTACGAAAATTGATACTGCAGAAAATTTACACCAAGAGGTTAGTACAAAGCATGAACAGAAAAGGCATAACTTTTAATATGTTGATAATCTTAATTTTGCTGTTCTACCATTTGCAGTGTCCTGGAGTGTTTTCAAATACAGAGATCACCCTGGCAACAGGGGGAGGGGTAAGAGTTTTGGTAACTAGCTGAAATGTTCATTCTCTACTGGAGAAAGAATTTGTGTATATAGCATTTGATATTCAAGGCAGTCTGTCTAGAGGTAGATAAGCCTGTTTGCAAATCAGAAAATGGGAATCCTTTAATGATTCCCAGCAGTATTTTCAAAAGACTTGTGATGGAAAGATGTTGAAAAGAGGTACTATTCTGAAATATTGTATTCAATATGTTCTCAAACCTGAAAAAGCAATCGGTACAGAATCTGTGAGAAGAAAGTTGAGTTGAATTTCTTTAGCCAGATTTTCAAGCCCACAGATTGCCACAGAGCATCTACTCCCAACTGTTACTGTGGATGCTTCATGGTACTCCAGATTTAGCAATCACTAATTATCAGTTAGTGGGTCAGCTTGTTGGTGATTAGTCTCTTAATCATGTTACAGGCAAAAGGTATTGGCTCACTTTTTGGCATTAGTTTGTAGCTCAAGAATTTAAAAGATTTTATTTAGGGGAAATACCACAAGGATGTACATTCTTCTTGTTACCTGTTCCCAGGACAATATTCCCTGATGGAGAGGTCTAGTTTAGATTATGAAACGCTTGAACACTGTGCAACCTTCTGCTGAGAACAGGCAGTATTTCTAGTTATTAAGCAATCCTTCTGCATTGGTTCTGGTTTTCATCTCTTTATTGCTTGCCAGCTGTGGTGAAAAGCTTGTTTTGTGCTAGATAACACCAATAAAACAGTGGCCATCCAGCTAGCTTTGCCAAGGTTTTAATAATGGTTTACAGGCAAGAAGAAATCAATTAGCTTGGTTATCAGTGAGTTCCAACACAGGATTTCATTAGACATTAAGCAAATTTTATGTTTAAAAAATATATATATCCTCTTCTTGAAAGTAGGAGTTATTGCCAAGGAAGTGTAAAACAAAATCTGACAGTCCACTGTTTGGTACTACCAAGAGATGGAAACAAGAGCTCATACATTAGATGCCTTTCTTGCAAAATTTGTCTTAATAGTTATACTGTTGAAAGCAAAGGACAGAACAAGCTACATCCATTTTTAGAAGCCAGAGACACTACTTTCTCCTAAACAGACCAAATTAATACTATGTTTTAATTTGTCATAATAAGTCAATATTGAAGCATTAACTACAGCAGAAAATCACAGTACAGTTACATAGAAGCTGAAAATTATTTCCAGAATGGCTGTTATCTTGTATTTTCCCTTAATTTCTCAACAGGAAATTTTGGTGTGTGGTCATTCTTTGGAGGTAAATGTAACAACAAACCTGGATTTCTTCCTCAGTGTAGCTCAAGTACAACTTCTTCAGCAGCTGGTACAAGCCAATATGGTTGGACTGGAACCTTTCAGTAGTACCACTGAGGTAGGTCTTTTTCTGGTTTGCTCTTTGGTTTTTTAGAGTGCCACAGCTCAGGTGTTTGCATCATCTAGATAAAACTATAAAGGTAAATGAAATACAAGTTTTGTTATTGTTTCTTTGGTCAGCTTTAAAATACATTCTGAGTATCCTAACAATAGGATGAGTGATATTTTAACAAGAATATTATCTGGTAAATTAGACTAAGGTGGTTCTACAACATCTTATGTACAGGAGAATTATGTAAACAATGAAGGAAATCAGCTTTGAGCTAGGTTTTTGAGGCTGTTTGGTGTTTAACTTTTACTGAAGTGTCAGCATCTTCTTGTAAGTTCACATACTACATTGTACTTCACAGAAGTCAGTAAACCATAAGATTTTCTCTGTGCCTGGTACTCATATTAACTGTCTTCACTCAAGTCCCTAATATTAAGTCCACCCCTGAGTATTCTTATACTTCTCCTGTAAGAATGGGGATGTGTATATCGCGGAGGGTCCTTTATCTTTTGAGCAATTAATGTCTCCTTTTTTCTGCAGTCTTACTCTGTTCAGCAAGTATCTTTTGAATTTGTCATTTTTTATCTAGAAATTGATGCCTCAGTTTGCATTGAAGACCAGTCTCCAACTGTGACAGATTTTAATTTAAATTATTAATTTTAATTGTTACTTTAAATTATTAAACTTTTTTTCTGATACAAAAAAAAAAAAAAAGATACAAGAAAAGAAAGTTAAAACTTTGCCCTAATTAAAAAATGTTTATTTCTTCAAAACCAAAGATCTGATCAGGCGGACCAGTATCTTTAAGACAATAGAAGTTTATGTGTGATAAGACACCAATTCCAGTGGAATAGCTGTTGGACCATTGAGAAATCTTCACAAATAGGGAGAAGAGCTAAAGAGAGGGTTAAAGAGAAATACGCAATCAACTGTTCCTTTCAAACAATCTGGCTAAAGGGAGACGTGAAAAAACTTTTCTTCTTCCTTTCCTCAATCTCAAATTCAGCATTCATGTGAATCTGGGTGGAAGTGAGGAATGCTCTAGAGCAGCCAAACTACTTACATTCCTCTCTTCTCGTCCTGTCAAAACCCCAAAAGTTGTTTGTATCTGCTAATCTAGGCATCACATAACCCCCTGCTCCTTTATCCCTTCCCAAGGATAGAGGGAAATAAAAAGCATTTTATTAACATGCTGAGGCATGAAAGATGTAGAAAAATGCCATGTGGCTTTCTTTTCCTTGGATACTTCACAGACACAGGGCCTCCTTTGGAGATGAACATTATAAATAAGTATATATGGGAATATCTTCAATAAATAATTTGTGAAGCGCTGTTTTCCCATTTTCAGTGGAATGGATAGAATCAGAGTATTTAAATGATGCCAAGAATTTTAATTTTGAGTTGGCGCTGTACAGAAGTGCTGCATGACTGATTTGACTGCATAATCTTAAAAGCAATTTGCTATGTATTTTCAAACAGGTTTTTTGTTGACTACATCCAAGATGTCTATTTGTTCTTCATTAATATCTCACTTGAATTATTGAAGTCTCCTGTAATGAGTAATGGAATATTTCTTGTTCAAGGTGGTGGCTTTACTATACTGAAAATATAAAATGCAATAGCTGATTACTTTTTGTCCAGTTCTTTCTTCAGTGTTCTGTAGCCTTTTGTGCCTATATGAAACTGTCCCAGCCTCTGATATATGCACGTTTATTATTATCTTCATGTTTCTTCCTTAGTTAGCAGAGAGAAACATAATACAGTGATTGTATCCTGCTGTTTTCACATCTCAGTGAATTAAGTCTGAAGCCTGCATGTGACTATTTGTACTTCACACCCACTAATTATTTCATATTAAGAATCAAATCATATTTTAGGCTACAAGATGCCTCTGGAGACCATTCTTTTGCTAACACTAATGTCAAAGCTAGATGAGCTTTTCAGTATATTGTTCCATCAAGTCTTTCTGTATCCTTAAGGAAGAAGGTTGCACCACACATCTAAATAATTGTCCTGTAATTAATTACTCTCTCACTGTCACATTTTTTTATTTATATCCATTCAGAGTTTTGCTCAGTACAACTTTTATCCATTGCATCTCAACATTTCACTATGCATCTCCAAGAACAGCTGACTCCATCTTAGGTAACTGTAAACAGCAATATTCCACCACCATCCTTAGCCTTCTCTCTTTCCGTCTGAACAAACCACCTATCTATAAATCCTGTGCTTTAACCAGTAACCTCTTGATGGTTCTCCACCTGCTCAGGTTTACTGTCAGTCTTCTTCTGTTGAGCTCAGTTAGAGACAGTACTCTAGATGTGGACTTGAAAGTATCTAATAAAAGGTGAAAATGTCACCTCTGATCTGCTTGTTATGCTGTTGTTAATGCTGCCCAGTAAGTGCTTAGCCTTCAACTCTACAGGGACATGCTGCTATCACATGTTCAATTTGTTGTCCACCAGAACCCTTGGGTTGTTTTTTGCAAAGCTACTCTGTAGCAGTTGGCCTTCAGCTTATATTAGTTTGGGGATTTTTCCATGTCAGGTTCAGGTCTTTGCATTTATTTTTGACTTTCATGAGGTTTCTGTTAAACCATTCTTTCATTTTGTCACTGTCCCTCTGAATGGCAACCCCACCCCTCACTGTATCAACAACTCCCTCCAGTTTGGTGTCATCTGTGAGCTTTCTTGGGGTACATTTTGTGTCATTGCTAAGGTCTTTAATAAAGATATTAAGCATGATCAGACCTTGAGGAATATCACTCTATAGCTAAAGTTCAGCTACAATTTAGAACAGTCACCATCAGTCTCTGATTTTAGTGATCCAGTTTGGTTCTTACACACTTTGTCATCTGCCTATTCATTTCACACTGGATGCAAGGCTGCTGTGGAAAATTCTGTCTAAACTTTCCTGCATTCAAAGCAAAAAGCATCTAGATTCAATCATTATAGGAGGCAATTAGAAGATGGGAAGGCATACTTTGCCTTTTGGTAGATATGTGGTATTTGTTCCCCAAAGCTTTTTTGCCCTTAAAGTGCCTGTAATTTGCTTCTGTGAAAATGTATTCTGTCACCTTCCCAGGGACTACAGTAAGGCTGACTATCAAGTAGTTCCCTAAATCCTCCTCCTTGTTCTTTTTTGAAGATGGGCATGACATTTACTGTTTTTCAGATATCAAAGACTGTCCCAGACAGCATATCCTTTTACACATTATAAGAAAAACCCCAACAGTGGCACTACCCAGTTCATCAAACACCTTTGAATGTGTTATGTCTGATATTTTAAGAGAAAAACTGAACTGAAGTTATCCACCCTCCAAAGGCCTTACTGAGGTGTTACAAATTACCTAGCCTGTTGTGCAGATCATAGCAGTACACAGAATCTGTCCTCTTTCTCCTGCTGTAGCATTCATTGTGCAGTTGCATTCAATACAGTCTTATTCAGCAGGACAATTCATAGAAAACAGTTTTCCCTCCTACCCACACTGCCTATTTTCTTTGCATATTTAGAGCTTCTTGCTTATAGTGTTTTAGGATTTTCACCAGTATTTCTATTAGATGCTTAAGCATGATTAGCAGAAGAGTAGGAAGAAATTGTATTCCCCATGGGAAAGTAAAAGATTAAATGGAGAAATTAAGTAGTTTTGCATTTCCAAATCAGAATGTATGAAACCTGTTTTCCAAACCTACCCCAAGATAGCATGGCAGTGATTTTTATTTTATTTTTTTCAGTTGAAAGGAATAGAACATTTTTGAGTAAATATTATTTTGGTACATTGCACTACTGAACTGTGTTTGCAGTAAGTACTTAGTTATTTTCACGGGTATTCAGAACCTATACCCATTACATACAGTGCTTCTCATAAGGGACTATGAATGAATGAGTAACTACACAATAAATGGAAGTATGTAAAACTGGTGTACATGGGCATTCTCTGAATAGGAAAGGGGATAAAAGAATGCCTTGAATTTCTTGAGATAACTGACTGTAAGTGAAATTAGTTTTTTTGATTGTCCTATCTTGTCTGCTAGAATAATAAGCTTGAAATAGATTCTTGTTAAAGATTTTGTAGAGTATTTGTCAAAAAATGTACTTTTATACTGAAATGGACTGTAATAGAAGCTGTAGGATTCAAGAGTTGCTTAAATGTAGGAAGAGAACAAGAATGGAAGTTTTTCAGTTTTCTAATGCATTAGTGCCATTTTAAAGGCACTGCAGATGAAATACTGAAAAAAACTCTTAGTAATGCATTTGAATTTTTATAGATTTGAGTACTGAAAGTCACCAGAGATCCCTGTTTCTGAAGGAGCGCAGCTGAATGAAAATGCCGCACTGCTAGTAGGGACTTAGCCTTTTTAAAACAAAAAAAAAAGCAAAACTGAGCATATGGAATAAGCAGTAAACAGTCATTCTTCAGACTTAGTGGAAAGCGTTAGTGCAATTTAAGGTGTGAGCACCAGGGTTGAGAGACAAAAGGAAAGTTTGGTTGGAACTCGGATACATACAAAATGGAATTTTGTACAGTGATTTAAGGCAATGAGTGTATTCGCTTGGCTTTCCTGTAGGCACTCCTGTTATTATTAATTAAGATAATAATCTAGATTGTGTAAATCTCCTGCAGGCAAGAGATGTTCAGCCACATTTAAAGATGTGGTGTTTAACCTGTTTTCAGGAAGCCATTTTTACAGTATGAGCTCTTATTTAAAGGAAAAGTCAGTAGTGATGAATTGTTTATTCATCTCTTATTTATGTCCTGGTTGTGTTTGTTCAAACACTGTTATGCATATGTGTAAAGTTATGATTGATTTGCCTTTTAGCATACAAAGCTTGAGATAGGATAGAATCATGGAATAATTTAGGTCAGAAGGGATTGAACAGCGTTCATATACTCCAGCCCCTGCATATAGCACACCTAATTACATCAAGTTGCTCTAGGGCTTCAGTCAAGTCTTAAATACCTTTGAAGATGGAAATCACACAACCTCCCTGGGCACTAGTTGACCACCCAAATGTTGTTTTTTAAATAAATCCTAGTATCTAATTGGAGTTTCTTGTGTACCTCCTCGTGTCCATTGCTTCTCGTCCTATTACTGGGCATCTCTGAGAAGAGTGGCACTACAGTCAGGTAGTTGTGCACATGCCCATGGGAGCCATCTGATTAAGCTTTTCATCATCATCTGATATTGCTGTCTTAATTTTTAACCATCTTGGTTCCCTCTGATACTTTTCTTGTACTGTGAGGACCAAAACTGGGCAAAGTATCCAAAATGTGATTTCAAGAGTGCTAAATAAAGGTCAATAATCACTTCCCTCAATTTACTGACCATGTTTCTGTGGATACCATAGAAAATGCTGCTGGCCACCTTTACTGCTCAGGCCCACCACTTACTTATGTCCACCAGGACTGCTCTGCAGCAGCTTCTGTCATTGCTGAGGTTCTTCCTTCTCACTTAGAGGACTTCATATTTCTCTTGTTTAACATCCAGAGGTTCCTGTTTGGCTCATTCATCTACCCTGTCTAGGTCCCTGTGGATAGCATCCCTGCTTTTGCACATATACATTACTTCCCATTAATCAATACCCTCTGAAATCAGTCATTCCTCTAATTTTTTATCTATCTGTCAGCCTATCCAGACTGTAATGTCGAAACATAGGTTCAAGAATTCTGCAGAAGTATTAAAAGCCTTGCTTTTAGACTTCCACTGTTCTACCCATGTCCACAGATAGACACTTTATCATAGATGATAATCAGGTAATCTGATAGATACCTGCTCTGTGGGTTCTGAGAAAGAGCAAAACATATGAGAAGCTTTGTTTTGTTCGTCTTAGTTTTGTCACTTAGCTGTGTTCATCTTCTTTGACACTTAGGAATGCTTTGTATTTTTTCAGAGCCAATAATTTCAGCTGCTGGTGGTAAATATCCAACTATGAATATATAAAGCTTGACTCTTTTTCTGCTTGTCTCTAGCACTCCTTCTGTAGGCTCCCTGCTGATTCTTTCTCTAGCAAGCTGAGCACTTAAGGGTCCCAGCTATATGAGCTGATGACAGCTCTTCCGTCAAGCAGCCTTTTGAAGCTAACCAGTATTCCAAAGATAACAAAATATTTAAGGATTCTGCTTATGATTTGTGGGGCAGGTGGTGGATCATAAGAGTCAAATGCATGCACCTTGGCTGCAAGATTAATGTTTTGGAGCTGTGAAGTCACAAATATTTAAGAAGTGCAAATATCAAAGCTGAAGTAGAATCATCTAGAGTTGTGTAGACAATTACAGAGATACACAACTGGTTAAATAATTAAAAATGAAAGGAAACATTATTCAAGTCTGAACGTTAGGAAGTCTTATTTGGTGCAGAACACTGCTGAGGGACATGAAAAGAAGATGTTGGGGTCCTTTCACTGATTTTTCATATCAGAAGTCTGAGTATCTGCTGTGATTTTATAATTGAATTGGTTCTAATATTATAATCTCCAACTAACCATAACACCCTATATCAATTTTTAATCTATGTGATTTTGAGTTCAGTAAATTCTATTAATCTGCCTTGGATTTAAAAAAATAAGCCAGACTTAGTTAAAATGGAAAAAAATCAGTGAATCACATTCTTTAAATCCTAAAAATCATCAAGCAGGTAAATCTCTTTTTATTAGATACAGAGGAACTTCGATGTATTAAGACTATGTGGGGGCATGTGGTTTTACCAATAGTAATAAATTTTGTTATTCATTAATATCAAGTAGTCATCATATTAAGTCTACTTTAAAATCAACCATATATAAAGAATATCACATGACTAATTTTGAAACCAGTGTTTTCAAGCAAGTTAAATCTTTATACGTTTTACCAAAATAAAAAGTGTATTTTAAGGGGGCAGGGATGAACCACATCATTAGGAAAGCAAGAGATGGGGATGCTCTTTAATCTATGTGTATATTCTGATATACCACAGTAAAAGACACACCCTTCAGTGATGTAGCATTCTTTCCTTTTCCCAGTCTTGACTTTCTTCCTGAAACCTCTTTCTTCTTGGTCTCTCACTGTCTACTGTATTCTTTTCTTTGTGCAGAGTCACTCTGATTTAGAAATAATGTAATAAAAACAAGAATAAATGCGGGGTTTTGTCTTCTGAAATTATTTGGAGACTTGTCTTTTTCCTCACACAACAAGAAAAATTCTTCAGAATGTTATGGTACCTTCTGCTGTTGGCTGGGTTTTTGTTTGTTTGTGTGTTTGTTTTCCTTAACTTTAAAGAAAACAGATCTGAAGATTTTCTTTGGTGCTTGATAGTTTCAGTGGCAGATTCGCTTTTGTTCAGAATCTCAAAAATTTTCAGTTGTTTTTTTTTCTTTATAATCTGTTGGCTTTTTTCTGGATTATCTTTCGGAAGGGACAGTGTACTTACTCCTTTTGCTGCTTTTGTCCCATATTACTCAGTTTTTTTGTTAGTTCTAGAAAGCACCATTATGAGTTCACAGCTTGGTGGTCTTGGTTGTGTAAGTACCAGAAATTTTCACAAGTACTTCCTGAAACAAATTCATCAGTATTTTTGAATTCGTTGCACAGAATGTAGATAGGGATTAATAGAAAGATTTCCGACCCAATACTAGATGAATATGATTAACATACTTAGATAAATACAGTTCATATTTGCACATGGTATAGTAATGGCCATAGTGACTTAAACTGAGGATCATTTATTTAGTCCTATATTGGCATATAAATTGAAAAAAACAGATGCATTAATTATGCATCCCTACAGTATTTTCCCAGCTGTAATGTAGTATTTGCAGTTCAGGCACTTGCAGAGATAGTGATGATGTCTATGTATCTGATAGTCTTCAGTGACTTTTTTCTCATGGATTTCTCCAGTCACCCTTGAAATGAATTTCAGAGAACCAGCAGGTTTCTCAGCACCTCCTCTCTCTATTGTATCTGACTGGGGCTTATGCCTAGAAAGCTTTTTCTTCAGTGTTTAGCCTGTTTTGTTGGAAAGCAAGCAATCTTTAATGGTATAGTTGATCAGCAGAAGAGTTTGCGGCTCTTCAACAGCAGGAGTTGAACAGTTTATTCCTTATTTTTAAAGGAAAGAAATGAAATATTTTTTATGAAAGCAAACTTAGTGTAATTAAAAAAAAAATTGCAGTGACATTCCTGAATATTCCTGTCTGTATTGTTTTAAGTTGAATCCTTGCCGTTGTATTATTATTTCATTTGTCTTTTCTAATGTGTAAGTGAGGATATACTAAAAAAAGGGATGGAGAGTTTTCAAAAGACTGAATTTAAGTAGATTGAAAGCAGGTGGTTATCCACATTGTATCACAATTTTGGCACAAGGCTCATTAAGGAAACCTATGCCACTGAAATTAATTCACGCCCAACAGATGTTCAGTACCAGAAAAGGATATGACCTGCTTGACACCAGTCACTGGAAGGAAAACATTTTTTCCTTTGATGTTTTCCATTAGGTACCATGGATGTTACACATCTTGCACACTGAAAATAGAAATTATTTTCTTATATAAATTTTACATAAATGCACACTTGTCCCTGATGTTCAGCCAATATAATGAATGTTTTATAGAGAAATACAGGATTCTTCAATACTGTGGTGTTCATTTAGTGTGGACGTTGCATTCAAAACCAAAGTAATTTCTATATCTAAGTGAAAATGAAAAATCTTAAAACTATATAGTTAGGTTTTGTCTAATTGTACAGGTAGTAAAATTGTAGCAGTAATTTAATGGGATACTAGACATTTATCTTTTTAAAATATCATGATTATAGTAAACGGATTTTTTTGGAGCCCAGCATTTAGACCAGAATTACAGGTACATATATGAATTTGAAGTGTAAAATTTCAGGGTTTATAGATTATAATAACAATCCATACTTCATTATCACAAATTTACGTATGGAGTTTTAAACAATAATATAAGTATAGACTGGAAATACCCTGAGTTTTCAAGTGCCTGTTTGAATGTGTTAATAAACATTTGACCTCTGGAGTCAGGAAAGCAATTGTGGTAGGAATTTTTAAGGATTTAGGCAAATAGGAAATTTGTATTTGTGCTTTTCCTTCCCCAGACTCCTGTGGCATCATGATGGTCTAATGCTGGGTTTCAAATGAAATTAAGCACTTTAGGTTCAAGTTTTGGAAAGGCAATAATCTGTTTAGCATCCAGTCCAAGACAAAAAAAAAGCATGTGGGCAGCTCATTACAGGAATAAATAATTTCAGAGAATGTTATTACATGTCTGTCTGTGAGCAGTGATGCTCTTTCTCTAAAGAGAAGAGGAAGAATGAAATGGTTGCCTTTTCCCATATTCTTTTTGGCTTACAACAAATTAGTGTGAATCATAAGTATTAAAATGGGTAAGTTGTCAATATAAAATACTTCTAGCAGTTTCTGTTGGGGTATAAGTTAACTATGTTTTAATCCATGCTGATACATGCTAAATTACATGTGAGAAATGCCTTATACATATTCTAAGAACTTTATAGTCTTTTTTTGAGACTCAGTATACTATCTGTAATTTAGAGTATGCTTGTCCTTAATAACAGGTAGTTCTGTAATCCTTGTGTTTGAAAATATGACTAAAAGTTACTGACATAAATTATCTGAGATTTATCTTACTCTTGATAGAATTCACTGCTACTTGGAGTGAATGGGAAGATAAATTAAGGCAGTTATATTCTAGTAATGTATATGGCTATCTTAATAATATTTCTAATGCTGGTCCTCTTTAGTGAAGAGTAGGAGCAAAATAAAAAATCTTCTTTTGAAAGCATGCAAACAGAAAATTACAAGTCTGTCAGTGCCTAACAGCTTTATTTTGCTTCCAGTAACTTCTCAAACTGAAAACATGTAGGCCCTGTCTTTAGAAAAAAGACTTTCTGAAACAGGTAAATAATGCTGAGGTCACATCCTAAAATAATTTTATGTGATAGTCAGCAAAGCTTTCCTACAGTCACAATACCTTTTTTCCTGTTATTTTTTTAAAAAACAGGGGCAGTTCTTGGTACCTGCTAGAGAGGATCTCATTGGATTCCTTTTCAATTTTATCTCAGTTTTTACAATATATGAAAATGAATATTGACCCTCAAATCAGGCCACTGTTAAAATATTTCTATATCTTTACATATATTTGCTTTTGTTATTACTAGGAATCTGTTGCAATCAGTTTTGCAAGGCAGTCTTGAAACCGAATTTATAATTTTGCTATTAGCCTTGAAAGGGAAGAGCTCTCCTAGTTCTTTCTCATCACTAAAGCCAGACAGCTATTTAGCACATTTTAATTTAACAGTACTCTGGAATTTATTATGTGCTATTTGCAAAGACATCTGAAGAGTTTTGAAAGTAAGTATAGTTAAGTTTAGAAAGAGCATTTAATAGTTCATGAAATAAAACTCTTGTCTCTTTGACTATTTAGAAAAAAATAGGCTCTTCACCAGCTTTTCTCAGTAACTATAACAGTATTTTCTTTTAAATATGTTTATAATTTGAAACAATCTATCCATGGGGCTCAAAATCCACAGACATACCTTAATTGAGGGAACTTGCAATTATTCAGTTAGTGAGACACTGACTTCTCAGAAAATGTTTTTTCTTCTCAATGTGAATTCAACCAGATGGAATGATCTCTGATTCTGCTGACATAAAAAACTGTAATACTGTTGTTTTTTATCAGAACATTACAATTAAAAATAGAATTCTGTACATGTGCCTTGAACATAATAGCAAAATGTAAGTTGTAGTTGCTCTGTTACTGAAATAGGAGAGTTGAAGTTTTGGCATTGCTGAATTTCCTGGAATATTTATTGTGGTTCTATAAGCAGAGTAGTAAGGATCCTTAGAGTTCTGTTTTACTTACTTGAAAAGCCTGCAGTAACCTTCCAAGTGCCAAGAGCTGTTCTTAACTTTCTTCTTTCAACAGTTTAGCATTGTGGGTTAGAGTGATATTAGATGGTCACAGGCACCAATTCAATAACCAATAATGAATCCACTAACTTTAGCTGATCTACTTGCTCTTTTTTTCCAAGCGTAGTTACATTGAATGACACTGTTTCATCAATCACAACGAGTCTGACTTCATTAAGGGATTATCTAATCATCAGTGCTTTGTTGGAGGCATCAAGTGGGCTTTGAAGGATTGGTATTGATACTGGATTTTTTTCTATTTTAGTCACTATGTAAGGTAGGACAAATGACTGGAACTTTTACTGATTTATGAGCTTAAGTAAGTAGGAGATTAACAAATTTTAATGAAAACAGGTTAATTGCCAAAATGAAACTGAAAGTATTAACTGGAAAACAGATGGGGTGCAATTTCAGAAAGAGAAGTTGTATGAATAGCCTGAATGAGACAAGTACTGTGTTAAGGCTGAAAGAAATGGCATTAAAACCAATGTGGGCAAAGACAGAGGATGTCCTTCATCAAGCTGTCAAACATTGGAAGCAAAGTGTATGCTAGCTTTTCTCTCATTATGGTGTTTTGATAATTCATTTTCATAGAATCTGTGATTAAGGTGACAGTGGAAATTACTGTGGTTGGAATTCCTTCAGACTGTAAGATTTCCTTCAATTCATCTTAAGATGAGATATTTTTAATTAGAGAGATTTTAAATTATTTCCTGTTAAATAAATAATTTTTATAAAATAATAAAATACTTCAGTGATAGAGAATCCTCTATAGTAATACATAAACTTTTCCAAGTAATTGTTCTCTAGTTTTAACTAGAGAAGTGCATCTCATTTCTTGTTTAAAAATTGACTCTCTATGACTTCACATATTTGATAATCGCTTTTAATGACAAATGTCAGAGTGGCAGTCTCTGATACCTCTTCTCCCTTTTGTCTGGAAACCATATAGAATCATAGAATCATAGAATAGTTAGGGTTGGAAAGGATCATATAGTTCCAACCCCCCTGCCATAAGCACCTCACACTAAACCACACCATGCAAGGCTTTGTCCAGCCTGGCCTTGAACACTGCCAGGAACGGAGCACTCACAACTTCCTTGGGCATCCCATTCCACTGCCTCACCACCCTCACAGTAAAGAATTTCTTCCTTATATCCAATCT
>JBAFWW010043851.1:798-21898 GCA_036873685.1 Agapornis canus
AACCCGAGTGATTTTTTTTGCTCCCGTTCTTTTTTTTTTTACCTTTTTTTTTTTTAGAATTTTGGGGGGGAAAAAAAAAAAAAAAAAAAGAGGCAGAAAAAGAGGCAGATAGACATTCACTGTTTCTATCCCTTTCTTAACTCCCTGTAGAAAGCCATGCAAGAAGACCACTGATAACCTACTGTCTTCTAAGATACATATACTAAACCACATTTTGGCTTGGCACACTTAGTTTTGGAGTGTAACACAATGGATTTAAAACAATACATTTTAATTAATCACCCTTCAGAGTTTCAGCTAGAATTAATACCACATAGCCACTTTTGGAATTGTTTTTCTAATCAAGTGTGCAAAAATTCCATCTTTTTCCCCACTCAGTCAGTCTTTGAAATTGGCAATAAAGCTGACTGAATTTTTGCCAAGGTGATTCATTCTATCCAGACCTCTAATTGTATTTGGACAATTAAGGAGAGACGTGGTAGCAGTTCAACAAGTCAAGAGGATTCTGAAAATAAAATTTTTCCAGTATAATGGAAAGCATTAGCTACAATGGAAAATGATACAAATGGAAAGATAATGCTTGTTGAAGAAAAATAAAAATAAAACCTGACCTTTCTGCAATTATGCAAGGTTATTTGCTGGATGAATGTCATAGTTTGAGCCCTTTTGGCAAGTCAGCCACCCAGTTTCTACTCCCCCCCACCTCTTTCATCCCTTTCCCCCTTCCCCCACTCTCAGAGAGATGAGGAGGAGAATGGAAAGAATGTAACTCCCATGGGCTAAGAACAGCCCAGTAAGTAAGGTATAACACAAATCACTACTGCAACCACCAATAATAATAATGATAACAGAACAAGGGACGAGAATACGATATCATTCGCTGAAACAAGCCCGTTCGAGAAGAGAATGCCCTTTCAGGTAACTCCCAGTTACATCCTGGGCATGACGTGCTGTGTTATGGAATACCTCTTTGGTTAGTTTGGGTTAGGTGTCCTGTCTCTGCTTCCTCTTGGCTTCCTCTCCTCCCTGACAGAGCATAAGGCTCAGAAAGTTCTTGGTCAGACATTTGAGCAGTAACCAAAAACATCAGTGTTATCAGCGCTCTTCCAAGGCTGAAAGTCAAAAACACAGTGTTGCACCAGCTACTAAGAAGGAGAAAAAAATGACTACTACTGCTGAAGCCAGGACAATGAAAAAATTACAGAGGCTGGAATGAAACAGGAAAGTGAATGCAGTCTCATAAAAATCCAGGCCTACATAACTAGTAAGTAAAGTCTTCTACCCAGTGACAACAGAGACCATACCTTCAGCCCAGTAGATACAGAGGCCATTCTGGTCTTTAAGTTCAGGTATTTCCCATTATGCCATTTCCCCCCATTTCATTACACAGCACACTAAGCTACACTTAATAAGGGTAGTCAAAGAGCACTGATAACAATCATTTGATTGGTTTAAGTCAACACAGCAATGAATTCTGATTTAAACTATATTTATATTTATGTTTGATTTGCTATTTATTCTACTGAGAAAACATTTATATTGTGAAAACACCATGAGTTTTTACTCATCAATTTTTATCTCTGTTAAGAGTTAATATGCATTCCCTTTTGCAAGAAATCAGAGAAGAGCTCTGTACACACCAAGCTGTTCATCCTTTAGGAAAGAAAAGTAGTACTGAAAATCAGCAGGTATTTAGATTTATAGATGAAGCACTATTTTCTCCTCTGCTATAATTTAACTTTTTAAAGAATGAAACACAAATAATGACCTCTTATTTTTCTTTCAAGCACTTCATAAACAGAAAATCAGTCTCTATATTTTACTCCGAACAAGCAATGCTAAAATAACAATTCACTTCCTTCACTTTATTGGTACAGCATTGCAAATCAAGTGTAACATTGTTAAAATGACATGAGAAAACTTTTTTATATTTGTTTTTCCAATGCTGTGAGTAGTGATTCTCCATATTATGCTCAAACTGTTCATTTTCACCAGAAGACAGTTGAAAGCAAATATAATCATTCTCTGAGTCATTTTTAAAATAACTGTGAGACTGATTTTCCATTGTCCTGAAGAGTGTATAGTCATTTAGATGGTGCAGAATGGTCCCAGTTCAGCAATTTACTTAAAGTACACGACTGACTAAGTGCATGAATAGTCCTATTGATTTCAAAGGGAGCACTTACATCCCTAACAAGAGGCACACTCGGGAAAGACAGACTGAATCAGAGCGGAAGTAGGAGTCAGACTCTCTCCAGCCTGGATGCTAATTCTTCATACCACGCACCCATCTAAATGTATCTGCAGAGTGCAGGACCATTTCCAACTGTTTCAAACCACCTGCCTAGATTGAGTTAAAGGGTGATCAGGCAGCTAGTTGTAATAACTCGGCCTACAACAGGCTGCAAAACAGGCTGCGGTGCTTTTATTTAACAAATCAACACTATTATTTTAACTGGTGTGGTGACATGCTATCTTATCTCTATACAAAATAATCATGTGAAACCTTGTGCAAAACCAGTGAATCAGCTAAATAAATGACTGAAAGAAAAATTACAATAGGTTAAATGTAATTTGCAATGTAATAAGACAATTATTAGTAAAATGTAGAAACTGATCTAAGATGGCAAATCAGATTCTATCTTTGGAACACTGTTTCCATGTTCACTGCAGGATTACTGTTTCTACAACTTAGATCCCTGGAGATGCTACAGCTAAACATCCTTGTGTACCCTAGCCCGACTTATAGATTGGATTGTTTTGTGTTACAGATTGATATGTAATCAGTTGTGTTCACTAAATTTAGATGTTAGCAACTTTTAAAAGATACATAAAAAGCAAAGACAAATAAGGGGTTGATAGATAAAGTAGATAGATAGAAAGATATTTTAATAACTGAATTTCTATCAAGCAATATTAACGTCTTTTTACAATTTGGTTTGATTCATAGGTTGCTTACATTTCTTTTGGTTTCTTTTTATAGGTACCTAATTTCATTTTATATGAAGCAGTACAGAAAAAGAAACACTTATTAAGAAAAAAAAAACATTAGATTTCTAAGTTTTGAAATTATTATTTATCTTTTTTTCTCTACCTTTACCCTTTATTCTTGTAAGCAGGTCATGTTTTTGGATTCTGTATACACAAATAATGTCTTATAAACTGTTAGATTTACCTCTCCAGATCATGAAATTTCACTAGTGTACACAGCTCTTATATATTTGACATTCTCAGATCTAATAACATTGCTCTTCAGGATCCCACCTACTTTTCATCACTTGTTCCACCATGTAAAGGTATTCTGCATGTTTTGCTGCCTTTATGTCATGGCCTCATCCCCACAGGACAGGGAAGAGAACTACAGGGTGGCTGTGGATGGTCTAGGGAAGGATCTCTGCCTCCATCTATTGGTGAACTGTGGAAGAGAGTGAGAAGGCCTTGCTCATTTCCCTGTCTACTTCCCCATTTTCAGTAGGTGCTTTCTGTGCAGAAGTCCTCCTGGCCCATATCTACCTTTCTGCCTGAACCTGTGTCAAAAAAATAAAATGAGCATGCAATGAGACCTGGTGAGTTAACTACTAGTAGTCTCCAGCTGCCATGCGCTAGACCTATTAACCTTACTGCCAGGCAGGCAATATCAACCCTAGAACACATGTCATGGCACAAACAAGTCACCAAAGTTTTTGTTTGACACCAGGCAGTGTCCCTGGACCCAACAGCACAGCTAAAGGCAACAGTATACCAAATTGCCACACAAAGAAAACAGCACAGCTTGCCATATGCCTCTAAAAACAGTCTGCCAAGAGACAGGCACAAAACAATGCTCTACATAAACTTAGTTCAAGATATTCCAATCAGAACAACAAAGAAAAGTGGGAGAGAAGCACAAGTTAGTGTGTTGAATTCAAGAACTGCTAGGCAGTTTAGGCTCATTGTTCTTGTTCAGTCATTATAATAACATGGTATTGACACATGTGAGATTAAAAGTATTTATTCCCTAGTAAAAAACAGTCATTCCATTCCGTGTTACCTTTTCCTAGATTGACTATTTCCCCTCCATCTATTATTCTCTTAGTACTGCCTAACTTCTTAATATTTCTCTATTAATTTTCTTAAGTATCTTCTGTTCTCCATGTCTCTTTTCCATATTCAGCTTCATTTAATCTATTCCAATTATTTTTTCATCTCCTTCAGTCTTGTAACCCCTTGACTATCACCTTATTTTCTCCCCTAAACCCACTGAAGGTATCTCACTTTCTTCTTAGCATTAGTTTTCTGCTGTTTCAAGTGTCCCTTCATCTCTTTTCACCTTTGAATCCCTCTCAATATACCTTCACGTGTGCCACCATGTTTACTTCAAGAGGTCACCCACAAAAACAGTAACAGTCTTTCTCTTGCAGCAAAAGGACTCCCCCAAAAATCTTCCTGTGGTATATGAATCTATATTCAAGTTACTACTACACACTAAATTAGGCAGAACATTCCTACCATCTGTTCAGAGTAGCTGTAGAGCTGTGCAGACATCGGTTTCATTGCACAACAACAAATTTTATTGGTCTTAGTAACCCCAGAGACTATACTACACAGTGAGCACCATCTACTGGCATCCAGTTATTTATCCACATATGTTGATACCAAGCATTTCTTACTCCTGAACCTAATAAAGTTAGTATTTAAAGAATTATATATTTTTTAGCAGATCTGCAATTATGTGTCTGTTCAGATCACTGCATGGCAATAGCTATATTTTTTGGCCTGGAAGGGAAAAAAATAACTAAATTTTTAAAATACATTCTTTTAAATTAATATAAACACACACAACATTTTTATATAAATAAAGAAGCACACACATATACTAATTGTAATCTTGTCTTTAAATCATCTGCTCTTTACTTTTATCCTAGGATAGCCTACAAAAAAAAAAAAAAAAAAGCTTAAACCCACAGTAATAACTTCAGATAATACAGCATGAATATATTTTGATATGCTGAAAGTCTCTTATCTACAAAAAGGCTCTGAAGGAGGAGAGATTTTGAACTATGAATTTAATTTTGACCAGTATTTGGTACATATACATCACAGGAAGACGTAGCTAGACAGGAGTTTTCTAATGATGAATGATTTTCCAAGAAATGCATTTTCCACAAGTTCAGGATGTTTTAAAGGAAGATTCATTTTTCTTCTAAGCCTTTTATTTTCTATGAGCAAAATCCACAAAGAATGTTTTGTCTTTCATTTTTAACTGATCCAAATCATTATTTCATGCCATTCAATTAGCATGGTTTAACATCAAACTGATTTACCCAGCAATATTTCACTACATTGGTAGTGGTAGAGTTTCTATACGATTATATTTGGGGTCTGTTTATACTCTGTTGTTATTGTTGTTGCACTCTGCAGCCAGTTTGTTTAAAAGGAACCATTTTTATTTCAGCAGTGGGAATATACAAGACTTTTAGTCAAATTTAACTAACGCAACAGGTACCAAAGCTCTTGTTTTGAACCTATGCTTTCTAGAAAAGGTAGTTTGCACAGAATGAGGATTCACTTTCAGCCTCTTGCATAAGAACGACTGTCAGGTCTATGTACATACTACATTAGAAATGTGCCTGGGAACCTTCCCTAAGTACAAGTAGCATGAAATAGCTGGGACCTATGATACTAAATTCTTTTAGTCTCCACCACAGAGATTGATGAGCATTGGGAATGGTCCTTGGGATGGTGTAAACCCCAAGATGTGCCAAGAATGTATGTGGCATTAGCTAATTTACATTTAGGGCACACAGGAGTAGTTTAATGGAATAGACAATCATATTCCAGTACCTCATTGACTGATTAATCTACTAGCCTAGACACAGCCTTCGAAGATTAAAAAGTGAACCTAATTTCAGACACAGACTGATCACAATGTCCTTCCCAAAGCTGTATATTATACAGGGGTACCTGGAACTTCACATAAAGTACACCAATTGTCTCATTTGAGGCACTAAATAGGATATCTAGAAGGATGCTATTCAGTGATAAGGAGAAATTACATCATTGTGCTTAACATCATTGACATGTGTCTGCCAATCATACTAATTCAGAGGAGTGATTCTGGACTGTATAAACATTTATCACAGAAGTAATACATTCATGTATATTCTCCTGATATTTGCCACCAGCTAAACTGCGAGCTTCAAGTTATTTCAGAATATTGTTGAATGTCAAGAGGTGATACAACATATCAAGCAAATTGTGTTAAAATTCTGGCAGCAAAGAGCTGGCTTAATTAAATACTTTTAAACATTTTTTTTTTAATAGATAGTAGCACTGAAATATCCATAATCTTAAATTTGATAAAAGAGTGCTATGTATTTTAACAGAATATCTGATCCGTAACAATAAAGGCCATAGTTTGGAAGTAAAATCCATGCTGCACAGTGACACCATAACCATTGTCCTGCTTTCAACATTTGTTTCTGCATGGAATGAGTATTTAAAGAGCAAAGATTAAGTTTTACACTGAATGCGAGTTATCTTCTGAACTCCAAAAGGTTTCTATGAGACAGCATATACAAGGACATTTGGACTAGCCCTACAGGTTACGGTTATAGCTGCAGTCTTACAGCTATTCTAATATAAATTGAGATAATGAGTTAAGCTTACCTCCTCTCCTGGTATATTATTCTCACTGACTTCTCCTCAACATAAAATATTCCTTTAAGCAAAATATTTTGTTGGTCTAAAAAGCTACTTAATTATACTGCATTATACTGGATAAATGAAACTGCATTATCAAAATACTATCCAGCTTTCATGGCGGATTTCTATACAGTTGTACTACTTGTGCCAAATGTAATTAAGGCCTTCCATTTTCAATTTCAAGTTTACAAAAGGAAAGCACAAATGGAGGCATTTATTTTATATTATACCATACCCTTCTCAATTAGATAGTGAGAACAGACCCTCCTCAGAATGATAGCTCTTCTGAAATTTCCCTTTCCATGCTTTCATGCAAGATTCTGTGTGTGCTTTCAAATTGATTTGCATATCCACCCCGAATTTCTGCAAAGGCACATTTTAAAAACTACAAAAGAAAATACATCAATATTTAAATACATTAGATACTCTTGAACTTTTACCTTGAGCAGTTTTATTCATTTGCATAAAAATGTATTTCTTTAAAGGCTGAGAAGAAACTGGAACATGAAGATACACACTCTAAAACCAGGCATGATAATGTTTACTTTAAGGAGTATTTTAGCCAAATAAAAAGATCAGAAAGAACTAAGTGGAATATTAAGGGCAGGAGCCATAGTAAGTGCAATACCTAAAAGAAGCAGAAAGGAAGAAGAAATATTTTAATAAAAATTTAACCTTCTAAATTACTTCAAAATGTTAGTGTAAATCTTTGTAAATCTTTTAATTTGAAAACTGCATGTCACTCTCTTCTTTCAAAGTATGAGTGAAAAAACAGAGTTTCTGAGGACAGGATAATTTAAAATCAAATGAGAAGCCCTCCATCTGTACTCCAGGGGCAGTACTGCCTTAACTGAAAAGTCATCTTGATCCTCAGGTGTCTTGATGAAGACAGAGATGCCTAAACATCAAGAAGCTAAGTTTGACTTAGAACACTACTGCTTGCTAAAATGATGGAGAATATTCCTGCTACTTCTTTGCTCTTTAATCTACACATTGCGATATCCATTTAAACTGAAGTGTTTCTAAGGATTTCTGCAGATTATCACTCTATAAACAATTCATTGGGAGTTTCAGACATGAACATAAAAAAGAAAAACTGTTACCTGTAAGAAATGACTGCTAAATTCAGTATTACTTGGAAAAATAACAGTATCTTAGATTAAAAAGAAAAAAAAATCCTCATGTAGCTGCACAAAACTAATATATTCCTAGCATAAGACATGTATTGTTAAAAAGGAGCACCTGACTACTCTCTGTAATACTGTCTTTATAACTACAATCATTCCAAATGTCCCCAAATTGTTACTGCCAACTGAATTAGCAAAATATTCGTGCTTCCTTTTGAAGTTAGATATGACCACAACATGGATTTTCCCATACCTCAAGTCTGATTACACAGATTTTGATTTTTATTTTCAATAAACTAAAGATTGCTCCTGATTTTCTTGTACACATTAGAAGGCAACAGAAGACAGTAACACGTGAGAAGAATTTATTTCATTCCTGATGCATGCACACTTGAGATGTGGCTGGAAAAAGTTAACATAGGAATCACAACAAACAGCACATTATACCAACTTGTTAATGCTAGTTAAGCTACTGCTAAGCTATGCTTAAATCACAATCACAGTATCTGATTTTGATTTTTCAAAGACTCTGATTTTTCAGAGACACTGAAACCACAGTGTCTCTACGCAGTGACAAAAAACAGTTGCTGTTTAGAATAAAAAATATAATGACAAACACAGGGAAACTGCAGGTCAGGATGTCATAAGAGGATGTACAATGCATGAGTGCCCCTTAGCCTCTCAGGATAGTGCCAACAAAAATTAGCCTACCACTAGGAATTGTCTTGTGGCTGTAAATTTGCCATAGCATTTTATCAGTTGTATATTGGTACTGTGCAGTTGGGAGTGCAGTGTGCTTAGGTAAAATCTTCTAAATTGCAAAAATGTAAACCAGCTGGAGAAGAGCAAACTTCCTTTCCATTCTAAAGTATTACTTAAAATACAATTACTCTCAGCCTTGCAAATCAGCTAGAGGGCATCCCAGATTATTACATGGGAAATCAAGGTCTGTGCTCCATAATAAAAGTAAGTACATTGGTCTAATGATCACCCTAAAACCAGATTTATCTTTTTTATTTGGTTTAGTGAGTAGTCTAATTTTGTATAACATGAAGTTCAAATTTATTTCTTTGATCTACAGGACTGTTATCTAATCAGAGAAGCCAGATATGGAACAAGATTATTACCTCGTCTGGTCATTTTGTTTGCAGACACAGGACAGTTCCCCACAGCTTTTCTAAGATCCAAATCAAAGGGCTTTCATTATAGTCACAGAAATTATCTCTTAGCATTACAAATTTTCCCTAATACTCATCCTCTCTTTGTTTTCATCTCTCTCAATTTTCTAACAAACTCTGTACCTAACAATTTTCTTTGCTTCAGGGTTTGAAAGCTACTTAGCATAACATGACTGTTCTCAGCCAAATGTTGCTAATACTCTCTGTAACCAAATTTCTCTGCTATAGATATTCTGGCCTGAAATTTGTCATAGTTGGGAGCAGATTTTAAAGTCATTTAAGCTCTTAACTCTATTAGGAAACCAGGGCAGTTAGTTGCCTGATTAACACTGATGACTTGTGCTTTATATTTTAAGAGATCCAGCTGTTTTTAAAGGGCTAACATTGCATTTGAAAGGTTTTTAGGGAAACCTGTCACATTCCAGATTTTGAGCAAACACTAATATCCAATTGTCAGGTAACATTTTCTTAATGAAACCTTACATGTAAAGGTTAAGTGAGAAGAAAACCATTGCTATGTGTCAAAGTAAGGAGGCAAGCTCCCCTCCACACACACCCCCACCCCCAGTATGCATTTATCATTTGTGGATTTACATGAGTTGGAATGGAAGAGAGCTGGATATGTTTGATGAATAGCTCCCCACCATATGTGTAGTTACTGTTTAAAAGAACAAACATCAAGTTGAACTGCCTTTGTTAAAGCATTAATGTCAAAGGTTTAAAAAAAACCCAAGTTTTTTGACAAGATTTGAAAGACAATTAGAAAACAAGGCTCACTTGAGAGATGTAGAGGTGCAGGGCTTCACCACTGGTGATGGGAACCAGAATTTAAAATTCCTTACAAATATGCAGGAAGTTCATAAGTACATGGATGAAACCTGAAGAAATGAAAGCACGTGCAGTCCCTCCATGTACTAAGCAAGATAGAAGAGGTAGAACAAATATTTATACAACTTATCTATCTTTTTGATGGAAACTAATTTGCTTACTGTAAACTAGGTTATTGAATAGAGTAACCTAGGGAAATTTCTTTGAGAAAAACATATATGTAAAGTACACAGCACTAACCTGCAATTAATAATATGAACCTTAAGAAATCAAATTTAGAAATGATAACGTATTGTTCAAAGACAGCAAGTGCGACATCAGTATGAGGGGGAAAAAAAAACCAAAAAAAACAAGCCAACAAACCAAACCAAACAAACAAACAAACAACCCCAAACCAACAACAACAAAACAAAACAAACAAAAAAACAAACAGAAAACCAAAAGCTCAGAGTGCAACAGTTTGGTTCAGAAAGCATTCCTGTTATGTCCTCCTTCCATCACTGGTAGAGAAGACCATCCCTCCCCAGTATTGCTCTCTATGTATCTGTTTAAGATGCCAGTTTCTTGATACCTGTAAGAATGCTTTAACCCTTTATATTCATCATCTCAATGGCTTTCATATTTCAGTTCCTCTGAGAGTAGGTACAGCAGCAGAGCTACATCAGAGCAGCAGGCAATGGGTGTGAATAAGGCAAAGCCTCCTCCCCTGCCTCCAGCTTTTTTCTCTTTGATTACTCAATATGAATTTTAGTTGCAGGCATCATGCCTGGTCTATAACTGTGGCAAAGGGCCTGAGCTCCAGCTGCATTGCCTACAACAGGCTTGTGCTTCATGAGAAACTACAAAGCTTGTCCACACTCATGTGCACAGCTAGCACAAGGAATTGTGTTGATGACTTGGCTGCTAGGCTGTGGCATATTTACTGGCGACTGACTGAGCCTTCCCCAAAAGGCTGAAAGGTTTCTAAAACACAAAATCCCTAAAGTTTATTTGAATAAAAATTTCTAAACTTTTAAATAGAGAAAACTCTAAACCATATGGGGAAACAGGAGGGTTGACAGGCACTCCACACTGCAGTCTTGGAGGGGAGACCTTTCTTCTAGCCAACTCAGGGATCTGTTTTTTGAGTTGCAGCCATTTGAGACAGCTCCTACCATCTTCAGTGCTGCTGGTTCTTGATTCCCAGCCTGCAGCAGTTTCTCAAAATGCATGACATGCAGGTTTCCAACTACAAACTGAAACTCTCCTCTGGCCTTACTGTCTAATCCTTTAAGTCTTTTCAATCTTGAGCAAGCTCAGTAACTCCCAAAGAGAAACAGCAACTTCCCACCACATTACCAGACTCCCTTAAAGAAACAGGAGCTAACAAGAATCAAAGAGATAACGGGACAGTAGGCCATGCTTAGCATGACCCCATGCAGTATGTACCCCTGCAAACAACCCATTTGCAATTTAACTACTCAGTTTGAACAGTAGCTATTCTCGGTAGATCCCCACAGTTCTTTAGTACTACATTTCCTTCTTATCATGTGTCAAAATGGGATGGATTATCTCGTGCAAATTCAGATTTTTTTCTCCATTATTACTGCTTCCAGTGTTCAGTGCACCACATTAAGTGACATTCTTTTCCTGCACTACAGCACTGCAAAACATTTAGGCATTCACATCTGCTGTAATTCCGTTTCATAGACTAAAAGACTATTCTGAGACACAAATAGTAACTTTTGATCTCCTAGGACAAATTCTTCAGTCTTTTACCCCAACTGGGATACTTTCTTGTTTATGAGTTCCCTAGTGGCTGTCAAGAGATACCTTCACAGGCATCTTGCCCAGACAACAGAGCCTGCATAAATGTCTCTGTCCTGCTCAGACTACATGCAGAAGTATCAAGTAGCAAACATCACCTTGCAGACAGCTCAGCTTTAGCTCAGTGACAGAGCATTTGTTTAAGCAGACATAAGTCTCAGGTGTAAGGAAAAGGTGGTGAGCACTAGTACGTGCTAGGTGAGAGACCCAGACCACACTACTGCGCTCACAGCCCCCACAGAGCAGATCAGCGGCTCATCGTTATTGGATTAGAGCAGCATGACACCACTGGCACTGGTCCCAAATGGGAGAGCTATCTTCCAGCACAAGGTTCCTCCTTCTGCTGGTTCTTACAGGAAGATGGTCTCAGTGGTGGAAATGAGCATTAAGAGGCTGATTTCTCCTGGCAGTGGAACTGGAGAGAGGCATTGTCAGGCCCTGGCCTCAGCTGGCAGTGCTGCTAGCATTCATTAATTGAAAAACAATTGCTCCAGCACTGTTCTTCTGTTGTCACACAACAAGCTGCAGTCTCAGCTATAGCCACACCACTAGCAATCCCCTCCCAGGACTTGAACAGTGTAGTACTAAATTGCACCTTAACTAGAGCTTGCTTGACAGCTGAGAGGATGCTAGTAATACCTTCTACTCTGCCTTCAGCAGCATTTTGTCCACTCTGCAAATCAGAAAAAGCAGACACACTTCTAGCCCTATCCTTGGTGTAGGCAATCTGAGGCTGAGGTAAGTGGCTGCACAAAGGCTGGATGCCCCTGATTCCAGAGGGATCTACCTCTGTATCACTGGGTAAAGCAATAACCCAGTCATCGAGATCTAAACAGGTCATACCTTTTTCTGCTCTTCACCCTGAAACTATGGTTTCTATGTCACTGTATCCACAAGGCATAGTCAGGTAACACAGGTATTTCTAATGGTGATTAAAGCCTTTTGTAAGACACCAGCATCACTCACCATTCTAAATCCTATTATCTTTCAGTCAGAGATAAGAATCTGTGCACCCTTTGCCCCTTTTGAAAGCATGCAGTTCTGTGGTTCTCAAAACTAACCCACAATACAAGTTTAAATTACAGCAATTCATCTAAAAGCACTAGGTTTGAATTTGATGGAGGAACTTGCTTTCCAAACCACATGACTATTTTTACTCACTAAAAGAACTGGCTGAAAGAAGTTAAACTTGTTTATTGCTACCTTACACATTGCAGAAAAATATAATTCTGTAGCCAAGCTGGTAGAAAGGTTTCTTGATTCCTCTGTGACATTCTGCTCTGGAAGTAAAAGGGAACTGCATACCACATCATTGCCTACTAGCTCTGAAAGATTAATATTGTCTAAGTTTACGTCATGGCCCTGAATCACTGCAATAACTCATTTTTCTTTCACAGAAGTTTTGACAATACCTTACTCCTCACTTCCCTGCAGCATTTATTTCTCATTTATCAACAAAAAGAAAAAAAATAATTGCAAACTACTGTGTCCAATAAATCCTACTAAACAAGAATCAGAATTATAAATTAAGTCCCAAATTTCATGAAAATTTATTAGAATTTCCTGTTTCTCCATGAGCAGAAGAAAGTGAAATACATGTATGGCTGCATTAGGAAAAAGTGATCTTAAAGGCATTTAAGAAATTTCTATTTGAAGAATAATGCACAAAACTAACAATATAGTGACCCACTTGTAGCAAATTCCAAATCTGTAGCAGATTACTCCATACATTTTCCTCTATTTTTAACTTCTTGAAAACTTTTTCATTCTCCCCACCCATCTTACAAGCTTTATTTAATTGATTGTGTAGGCAATCTGATGTTAGAGAGATGCAGGACAACTCCTTCTAGAAGAGGTGTACATAACCAGCAAAAGTGAGATTGCTGCTTTGATTGAAATAATCTTGTAGGTGCACAGTTATTGCCTCCGGCAAACAAAGAGGAGAAGCAAAGAAAAAGTACTACATGATGCCAAGAAATGAATCAGGATTTTTCTAAGAAGTATAACAACATTTTAGGTCTGCTCATGATCCAAGGAAATTCAATATAAGCCTCCTGTTAACTTCAACAGTATAAGAAACAATTCCTTAATTAACAAAATCATATTCAGGTCTAACACTTGAGCTAAACACTCACACAGTTGCTTTCAGCTAAATTAGCTACCAGTAGAATACTGTTAATATTCATCATGAGCTGCATAACTGAATAAACCAAGTACATTTGTGTGTTAAAACATGAAACTTACATAATATTAAAAAAGTCCCAAACAAACCTTGACATAAATAATATCAACTTTTTAAGTCACTTATGCAATATGTGCATTTTTCAAACACTTGCCCTTTTATTGTCACACTAATTGAAAGAACAGTAGCAGACATGAAATTTATGAAATGTAACTGGAAGTGTTATGTGGGGGGTTTGTGAGTCAAATGTATAGGGCAAAATTTTCCTTAAAAATTTCATGGTAACTTCTCCAGACAAATCACACTGAGAAATAATTGTGACAGAATGGAGATATTGAAAGATATTGTTCTACCCTGGGAAGCCGGTAAAAAGGTAGAGGCAGTGAGTCAAGCTTATGTGTTAATGAAGCATAAGACTACAGAAAAACTAAGCATAATAGATATATAATATATGACTGTATAATTTGGAAAAGGATAATCAAGAATAATGTGCTAATGCAATTGTGGGAATCTGATCCAGAATATTAGGATTAGACAGAAATAAAATCTGAGAGTGCTTATGTTTTCAGAGAGGCTAATACTGGCATTTCTTATGAGATTAAATTCCAAAACTACTAGTAGAATTTGCTCACTAGTTTATATCACAGGGCCAAATTCCTGAAAGACTACAAGAACTGATTGTTCTGAAATTGTTCTTCAAAATATGTTTAGCATGATTTTGACAAATAATTAATACATTCTAGAAGGACAGGTCAAGGATTTGGCCCTGTAATCACCTGAATCCATGAAAAAACAACCCAAACAAACAGAATTAGCCCTGTAGCTCAGGCTCTCAATTACATATGACAAAGTCAAAAACCTATGAAACCAAGTCAGTGAAATGAGCTGGACAGAGGAAGGAAAGGACTTCAGGAGTCAAGGAAGGCAAAGCCAAGAAGCACTTGCCCTTTTTTTTTTTTTTATTAAAAAATAAAATATAACTGCTCAGTTAGCATGGCTCCTGATGGAGGAGGTGAAAACAACCTATGAACTTCTAACAGCAAACACTAAAAGTAAACAAACCCCAAACAAAAATATCAGTCTGAAACTGAATTTCCTAAAGTCTGCACTAGCAAATAGAATCACTTCCTAGTATCACTATCAGGTAATAAAAAGCATGTCATTAACCCTGAACTGGAAGAAGCATAGGAAGAACTGTAATCTGAGCTTTTGAAGTCTTTAGAAGAGATATGTGTCCATTAAGCACACATTTGGGGAAGTCTAATACATTTTGAATCATTCTCCATCCGTATTAAAGTGTGGTGTCCAAGTGGCAATTTCACTGGCTCCTGATTGGCTTTTTTACAGATCCAGCCATTTGGCTTAAACTACTTATTAAACTTTCCACAAGATATCAGTCACTACACGTGTATTTTGAGAATATGAGCTATACTCTCTGATGGTAAATTTTCATGTCTCCAAGGTCTCTGGAAGACATAATATGGTCCACTGTTTATTCGTGGTACAGCTGGTTAATATGTGCTCCAAATAATTTCATAACAATATTCTGGAATCTCTACAGATTTCCTTTTGATGTAGTATGTAAGAATATGTAAAGGTGTTTCTTTCCCCACCTTTCTTCCAATATTCACAAATAGTTTAGAATTCTGAGGGAAATAGATGAATATTTGATTTTGATTTCTCTTTTTCCTCTCATTCTCCCAGGATTATTATTTTTTTTCCCTTCTTAAAAATTCCAAGGAGTCTCAAACTCTGCCAGTAATCTTTAGCTAGTATTTAATTTTTGAATATTCACAAGCTAAAATTGTAGGCTTGGAGTTTTTGTTTTCAGTTTAACTTGTTTCAAACTTGCAAAAATACATGTTTATTATTTTTTACTTTTCTATCCTGTATCCTAGCAAAAAAAAAAAAAAAATACAGCCACAGCAGACTGATAGATGCAATGATGTTGCAGCTACATGTCCCTAGGTCTGGCCAGCAGTAAGGCTCACAGCAAATACATGTAAATGTACGCATCATATGCTATACATATGTGTATGCACATACATAGACAGCTGGGCACACAGATAACAGGAAGCAAACATTGCCTTACCAAACCCAAAGGAAAAAAAGTAGCACTCCATTACATGTGAGCAGCACAGATGGATCCGTCCTGCTACTCCTCGCCCATCTGTTTCAGTACTAAAGTCAGCTAGACAAAAATTAACAGATCATATGGGTCACTCCAGTAGCTGGCCTTAGACACTCAAGTCTGTCCACTAGCTTGCCCCAGATAACTCGAAGCATTCCTAGTGGCTGGCAGTTGAGCATACAAGCAACTAAGGTTTGCAGCCCCACTGCAATAGGTTGTGCTCAGTCTTCTTCTTGTTACACACACACACACCCTCCCCCAACAATTATCTCCAGTAGGTTTTCCAGACCCATGATCTTGCACACAACTGACCTTCACGTCCCCTAGTCTCTCTGGAAGCTGGTTTGGATTTATGGTCCCTGAAGCACCTAACCCTCATATCTATGGTCTCTTCATCATCTTGCTCATGTTGCACACACAGAGAATACACCACCCAGAAAAACAAGATTTGAGTTTTTCACCAGCTTTTTGAACTGGGAGATTAAAAGGCATAGGAAATATGTTGTATATTGTAACACTGAACAGAAAGAGGTAATAACTTTTGATCTTTTAGCGACAGTAATGTAGCTCAGTATGCAGTCTGCTGCCTTTGTGATGTAGGTGCACTGTTCACTCATATTCAATTTGATCTCAAGTACTTTTCAGCAGGGTTGCTAACTCACCAATCAGTCCCTGCCTGTACAGTTGTATGGGCCAATTTATTCTGGCCTAAGGTGTAGAACTTTGCATTTCTCCTTCTTGAGCTACATGAGGTTTCCAGTGCCCTAATCAACCTATCATTATGCATAGGTAAGACAAAGGTACATTAAAAAAACAAAAACACAAACCACAACCAAACCACACATACACAAACCACATAATTTTTCCTCCTTATGCACATTTCAAACCATCAGACTAAATTTCTCTTGTTTTCTATACAGAAGACCTATGCTGCAGTCAGAGTAGCCAAATAGGAAGTGTTGCTATGTAATCAGCTTGCAGTCCCATATCTAGGTCTTCAGCATAACAAGCATTCTGCATTGATCTATCATTGCATTTCAATTACTATATATCTCACTTACACTACCCTGATGCCTGTAGCATCTAAGTAATGCCAAAGTGGTAACCTGACTCTAAATAGAAGGCAGAGTACCTAAATACCTCTGGCAATTTAGTTCTTACTAAGTGGCTTTGGCAAATTTACTGACTGAAGAGAAACCAAACTGATTAGAATGGACAACAGAAATAAAAAATACTGAACCATACTGAAAATGAATATGCCCTGTGTTTCAAAATTAAGTCATAATGGTAGATCTCTTCAGATTTAAGGATTTTCCAGACATACCAGCTTTTGGGTGTTTGATAGGGGTCCAAGTTAAAGAAGTCTAAGTTACTGGAAGCCCTGCTAAAAGGACAATGTAAGCCATTACCTACAGTAGGATTAAAAAAAAAATAAAAATCACTACCCTTCTGCACCTTGGGTACCACATATTGCCTATTAGAAACAGGGTTCCACTACCACAGATTAAAGTTAGTGCTATTTTTATGCTTCTTTTTCAGTTCATATCAAGGATCACCATAATGGTTTGTGTTCCGTTTCAGTCAAAGCCCATATCTAGGTCTATGGTTATGGACTACGATAGATTTGGTGCCTTATTTGTCATAGTGTTCTGGTAATTGCCAAAAGAACCTGAAGAACACAAACTAATTTGTAATTTGGAAGACTAAGAACGAACAACCCCAAATAAATTCCATTGATCACAGAACCAGTGGTAGACTTAAATGCTAAAGACACATCCCTTTTTCCTTTACTGTATAACACTACACCTTCTTGCAACAATATGTATTTCTAAAGTGATCTTTTTTGACAGAAAACTGCAAGAACCTAATTACTATAATATCAGAAAGTTCCACAGAAAACATAAATTGAACTGGACAAATTTTAAATGCCAGAGAGCTCCTAATGTTAATTAGATTTCTTTTCAAATTGTGATTAACAAATATAACTCAGAAAAAATCAAAAAAAAATTGCAGACTTCTCCTGAAGGGGAAATACTGTCTGTATTCTGGAAGCATACATCAAAGCAAATTCCAAAGCAAAATACTTAATTTTTTTTCATGCTTTACAGAAACCGAGCATTTTGTCACATTGAGTTTTAAGAGTCATCAGTGAAACTAAGAATCAGTGTGCATGATTTCACCTTAGCATCAGCCTTATTAAGTTTCATATCTTCCTGTGTTCATTTAAAAATACATTCAAGTATAAGACTCAGTATAAAACAACTTTAGAGAATGATAAATATTTAACCTATGAATATTATTTTTCCATTATTTTTCTGTCAGCATATGCACTTTTATTCATTCCTTTTACTTCTTTCCCATTTTTAGAAGTTGTAGCATAATGATGCTACTATCTTGAACATGTTGACTGAGTTTTGAAAGCAAAAAGAGGCTTAGAATGACAAATTGAGCCTCATACTTCATGTTTCCCAACTTTAACAGGATCTAATGTATTTCAGTTCTTCCTTTTCATTCAGCTGTGACCTGGCATACTTCTAAATTCATATCTTTAGTTACTTAGCTTGCAAGGATAGAAAAGTTCACTGCTCTGACTCTGACTGTGCTCCTAAATGGTGCGTACTATACAGTCATGTCCTTTAGTACACCACCTGTAATGTCACTTCTGAACTACAGCCAAATCAGACCAAATTTGCAATTTCTATTTCAGCAATGGCTCATCAGGTGAAATGTCACCTATAAAAAAGTTAAAAAGCTCCACTTAAACTTCTGCTTATTGTATGTCCAAGCCTTGGATTATACATTGAAATACTTAACAAACATAACCTTTTATTCTCGGGAACATTCTTCTACCAAAATTTCAGTGCTTTATGTTGTCTACAAGGTCAAACGCTTTGCATTAGAAGATTTTTTTTCTTTTGTAATTTCTGTTAAGTTCTCAGGAATGTTTTTAACCAGAACCTCAACTAAAGCCAGGTAGAATTCATGAACTAATTGTGTACATAAATAATTCAATTCACCAGGCAAATATGCAGATATCACATGCAAAACTGAATATGCAATGTAAAGTATTAAGAATATCACACTGTCGCTGTCACCGATAAGCATTAAGACTGCTGCTACAGGGACACTCTTATACAAGCAGATGCAGTACAGCATGAGAAAAACCACAGTTCCTGGCAGAGAGTATAAAGGTAAAGAACACAGTTTCCTTTACACATTTTGGTATTGGTGGGTACTGCTATATGCTGAAGAGTATGGAAATAGATCAATTAAAGGTTTGCACACCAATTTCTTACTATGAAAGAAATTTACCTAGCTGTATAGATGACAATAATTCAAGTGACATGAGAATAGCTGACAGTGAAATTTGTCATTATCCCACTACCTAGTTTTGATATTGATAATACAGAGTGCAACCCTTAGAAATCAAGCATGCAAAAGATATACTTTCTCAGTTCAGCTCTATCATATTTGAAACATAACTGATGCTCAAGCCTTATCACTGATACCAGCTATGCGATAGTCAAAATATTTCTGAACATAACTGTGTGCAACAAAGCTTTCTTTCATGATCTTTTGTCCAAGTGAGTAACTGCAAATTTCTGAATGAAAGTGCAACCCTTTGCAGTGGCAGCATTTCCAGAGAAAGCAGGCTTCATACTTGAGGAGTTAAATTTGGATTAAATGTAAACTTAAAAATCTGTATAGGGGCCCAGAAATATTTGTGTTCCTTTTCACTTGAACAGCTGAGATGAAAAAAAGACTGAACATGACATTATCTTGCACATTTTGTTTAAATATAACTTAAAAAAAAAACCCTGAACAGCAGTTTTGCCAGTTCTAATGACCCTTATTAAACATACCTTAAATGATTTAGTAAGATGGCTTCTATACTCTCTCTCTTTGTATGCATGGTCTTACAACATAAATAAGACATCACCTTTAAGGTTCAATTTTTTGCATTGTGTTACTATAGCAACCCCCCAGGAAAGTCTATTAAACAAACTTAAAAAACCCCAAAAACCTTCCATTTTATAAATAAACACTATAAATGAAGAAAAAAAACCCCTTTCTCTCTTTAGATGTTAAGAACGCAATTTAACAGCTATATAAAGCAATAAAAAATGGCTGCTTGTATTATGAGATTGATATTACCTATACAGCTTAGAGGAAGGACAACCAAGGTTGAAGTTAGGGCAACATTCAGATGAAAGATTAATTATTCATTAAAATTTATGATTGAAAAACTCTTTGAACTTAACTATTCTGTAAGATAAAAATGCCCACATTGCCAGCCATGGAAAACTGACACAGTTTCACTGAATTCAATGGAGCAAAGCCAATTTACACCTGCCGAAGCCCTTAGTATTGTATGAGATGAATAGTACTTACGTTCAGGCTGAGGGAACTTTTTGATCATACTTTCTGAAGTGAATGGGCAAATCTGAAAGCAAAAAGATGGCAAATGTTTAAGTCTATATTAACTGAAGCGAAATTTGATTTGGTTCATACTTTTTTTCCATTTAATATTCAAGAGACAGCCCTAGAGGGTGGAAAGGCCCAAGACTGTTGGTTGATATTCAAGGATCACCTGCTGCAAGCTCAGGAATGTTCCATCCCAACTAAAACGAAATGCAGCAGGAGGGCTAGGAGACCTCCTTGGAATGACAAGTAGCTGCTGATGAAACTTTGAGGGAAAAAAGAGGTTTATAAAAGGTGGAAGCCAGGACAGGCGGCCTGGGAAGAATACAGGGGTGTTGTCCAGGAAGCTAGAGACCAGGTTAGGAAATCTAGGGCTCAGTTAGAATTAAACTTGGCTAGGGATGTTAAACATAACAGGAATGGATCTTATAGTTACACTGCACATAGAAGACAGACTAGGGACAATGTGGGCCCCCTCTGGAAGCTATCGGGAGAACTGGCCATCCTGGATTTGAAGAAGACTGAGGTTCTTAGTGACTTATTTGCCTCAGTTTTCAATGGCAAAAGATCTGATTGCACCACTCAAGTCTTGGAAGGCAGACACAGGGACTGTGAGAGAATGAAGACATTAAGCCCACTGTAGGAAAAGATCTGGTTTGAGAGCATCTTAGGAACCTGAGCAGTGGGCTGGAGCATCTCCCATACGAAGACAGGCTGAGAGAGTTGGGGCTGTTCAGCCTGG